>JAVSCE010019863.1:0-287649 GCA_032199065.1 Smutsia gigantea
GATAGAAAAGTGTCTTTGAAGAAATAATTGCAGAAAACTTTCCCACGCTGGGGAAGGAAATAATCTCACAGTCCACGGAAGCCCACAGATCTCCCAACACAAGGGACCCAAGGAAGACAACACCAAGACACATAACTAAAATGGCAAAGAACAAAGATGAGGACAGAGTATTAAAGGCAGCTACAGAGAGAAAAAAGATCACCTACAAAGGAAAACCCCATCAAACTATCATCAGACTTCTCAACAGAAACCTTACAGGCCAGAAGAGAATGGCATGATATATTAACGTAATGAAACAGAAGGGCCTTGAACCAAGAATATTTATACAGCACGATTATCATTTAAATATGACGGAGGGATTAAACAATTTCCAGACAAACGAAACTGGAGAGAGTTTGCCTATCATAAACCACCAATACAGAATATCTTAAAAGGACTGCTCTAGAGAGAAGCACCCCTAAGGCTAAAAAGATTTCACCAGAGAAACTCAAATCATAGCAAAGAGAGCACACCATCCAAATACTACCTAAAGGCAAAGAATAAAACACCTAGTATATAAAGAATGGAGGAGGAAGAATAAGAAGGGACAGAAATAAAGGAACATCAGACAGTGTTTACAATAACTTAACAAGAAAGGTAAGTTAGATTGTTAGATAGTAAAGAAGCAACCCTTGAACCTTTGGTAAACACGAATCTAAAGCCAGCAATGTCAATAAGTACATACCTATCGATAATCACCCTAAATGTAAATAGACTGAATGCACCAATCAAAAGACACACAGTAACAGAATAGATAAAAAGGCAAGACCCATCTACATGCTGCTTACAAGAGACTCACCTCAAACCCAAAGATATACACAGACTAAAAGTGAAGGGAGGAAAAAGATATTTCATGCAAACAACAAAGAGAAAAAAGCAGGTATTGCAGTACTTGTATCAGACAAAATAGACTTCAAAACAAAGAAAGTAACAAGAGATAAAGACGGACATTACATAATGATAAAGGGGTCAGTCCAACAAGAAGATATAACCATTATAAATATATATGCACCCAACACAGGAGCACTGGCATATGTGAAACAAATACTAAAACAATTAAAGGAGGAAATAGACAGCAATGCATTCATTTTAGGAGACTTCAACACACCACTCACTCCCAAGGACAGATCAACCAGACAGAGAATAAGTAAAGACACAGAGGCACTGAACAACACACTAGAACAGATGGACCTAACAGACATCTACAGAACTCTGCACCCAAAAGCAGCAGGATACACATTCTTCTCAAGTGCACATGGAACATTTTCCAGAATAGACCACATACTAGGCCACAAAAAGAACCTCAGTAAATTCAAAAATATTGAAATCCTGCCAGCCAACTTCTCAGATCACAAAGGTATAAAATTAGAAATAAATTTTAGAAAGAAATCAAAAAGGCTCACAAATACATGGAGACTTAACAACATTCTCCTAATTAATCAATGGGTTAACAACCAAATCAAAACAGAAATCAAAGAATATATAGAGACTAATGACAACAACAACACAAAGCCACAACTTCTGTGGGACTCAGCAAAGGCAGTTCTAACAGGAAAGTATATTGCAATTAAGGCCTATTTAAAGAAGGAAGAACATTCCCAAATGAATACTCTAAAAACACAATTAGTGATATTGGAAAAAGAAGAACAAATGAGGCCCAAAGTCACCAGAAGGAGGGACATAAATAAAGATCAGAGAAGAAATAAATAAAATTGAGAAGAACAAAACAATAGAAAAAAATCAATAAAACGAAGAGCTGGTTCTTTGAAAAAACAAACAAAATAGATAAACCCCCAGCCAGACTCATTAAGAGAAAAAGAGAATCTACACACATAAACACAATCAGAAATGAGAAAGGAAAATCACGACGGACCCCACAGAAATACAAAGAATTATACGAGAATATTATGAGAATCTACATGCTAACAAGCTGGAAAACATAGAAGAAATGGACAACCTTTAGAAAATACAACCTTCCAAACTGACCAAGCAAGAAACAGAAAAACTAAACAGACCAATCACCAGCAACGAAACTGAATCAGTACTCAAAAAACTACCCAAGAACAAAACCCCCAGACCAGATGGATTCACCTCTGAATTCTACCAGACATATAGAGGAGAAATAACACACATTCTCCTTAAAGTTTTTCAAAAAATAGAAGAGGAGGAAACACTTCCAAACTCATCCTATGAAGCCAGCATCACTCTAATACCAAAACCGGGCAAAGACCTCACCAAAAAAGAAAATTACAGACCAATATCCCTGATGAACATGGATGCAAAAATACTCAACAAAATATTAGCAAACCGAATTCAAAAATACATCGAGAGGATCATACACCATGATCAAGTGGGATTCATCCCAGGGATGCAAGGATGGTACAACATTCGAAAATCCATCAACATCATCCACCACATCAACAAAAAGAACAAAAACCACATGATCATCTCCATAGATGCTGAAAAAGCATTTGACAAAATTCAGCATCCATTCCTGATTAAAACTCTCAACAAAATGGGAACAGATGACAAGTACCTCAACATCATAAAGGCCATATATGACAAACCCACAGCTAACATCATACTTAACAGTAAGAAGATGAAAGCTTTTCATCTAAGATCAGGAACAAGACAGGGATGCCCACTCTCTCCACTGTTATTCAACATAGTACTGGAGGTCCTAGCCATGGCAATCAGACAAAACAAAGACATACAAGGCATCCAGATTGGTAAAGAAGAAGTCAAATTGTCACTATTTGCAGATGACATGATACTGTACATAAAAAACCCTAAAGACTCCACTCCAAAACTACTAGACCTAATATCTGAATTCAGCAAAGTTGCAGGATACAAGATTAATACACAGAAATCTGTTGCTTTCCTATACACTAACGATGAACTAACAGAAAGAGAAATCAGAAAAACAATTCCATTCACAATTACATCAAAAAGAATAAAATACCTAGGAATAAACCTAATGAAGAAAGTGAAAAACCTGTACTCTGAAAACTACAAGACACTCCTAAGAAAAATTAAAGAGGACACTAACAAATGGAAATGCATCCTATGCTCTTGGCTAGGAAGAATAAATATTGTCAAAATGGCTATACTACCTAATGCAATCTACAGATTCAACGCAATCCCTATCAAATGACCAACAGCTTTCTTCAATGAACTGGAACTAATAATTCTAAAATTCATATGGAACCACAAAAGACCCCGAATAGCCAAATCAATCCTAAGAAGGAGGAATAAAACAGGGGGAATTACGCTCCCTGACTTCAAGCTCTACTATAAAGCCACAGTAATCAAGACAACTTGGTATTGGCACAAAAACAGACCCACAGACCAGTGGAATAGAATAAAAAATTCAAACATTAACCCAAATATATACAGTCAATTAATATTTGATAAAGGAGCCTTGGATATACATTGGGGAGATGACAGCCTCTTCAGCAGCTTGTGTTGAAAAAATTGGACAGCTACATGTAAGAGAATGAAACTGGACTACTGTCTAGCCCCATACACAAAGGTAAACTCAAGATGGATCAAAGACCTGAATGTAAGTCATGAAACTATAAAACTCTTAGAAAAAAACATAGGCAAAATCTCTTGGACATAAACATGAGCGACTTCTTCATGGGCATATCTCCCCGGGCAAGGGAAACAAAAGCAAAAATGAACAAGTGGGACTACAAAAATGAACAAGTGTACTACAAGCTGAAAAGCTTCTGTACAGCAAAGGACACCATCAGTAGAACAAAAAGACATCCTACAGTATGGGAGAATATTTTCACAAATGATGTATCTGATAAGGGGTTGACATCCAAAATATATAAAGAACTCACGCACCTTAACAAACAAAAAGCAAATAATCCAATTAAGAAATAGGCAGAGGACATGAATAGACACTTCTCTAAAGAAGAAATTCAGATGGCCAACAGGCACATGAAAAGATGCTCCACATCGCTAATCATCAGAGAAATGCAGATTAAAACTACAATGAGATATCACCTCACACCAGTGAGGATGGCCAACATCCAAAACACAAACAACAACAAATGTTGGTGAGGATGTGGAGAAAAGGGAACCCTCCTACACTGCTGGTGGGAGTGCAAATTAGTTCAACCATTGTGGAAAACAGTATGGAGGTTCTTCAAAAAACTCAAAATAGAAATGCCATTTGACGCAGGATTCCACTCCTAGGAATTTATCCTAAAAACAGCAACCCAGTTTGAAAAAGACATATGCACCCCTAAGTTTATCGCAGCACTATTTACAATAGCCAAGAAATGGAAGCAACCTAAGTGTCCATCAGTAGATGAATGGATAAAGAAGATGTGGTACATATACAGAATGGAACATTATTCAGCCATAAGAAGAAAACAAATCCTACCATTTGCAACAACATGGATGGAGCTAGAGGGTATTATGCTCAGTGAAATAAGCCAAGGCGAAAAAGACAAGTATCAAATGATTTCACTCATATGTGGAGTATAAGAACAAAGAAAGAAAACTGAAGGAACAAAACAGCCACAGACTCACAGAACCCAAGAACGGACTAATAGTTACCAAAGGGAAAGGGACTGGGGAAGATGGGCGGGAAGGGAGGGATAAGAGGGAAAAAGGGGCACTATGATTAGCAGATGTATTGTTGGGGGGGGCATGGGGAGGGCTGTACAAATCAGGGAAGACAAGTATTGTTTCCATAGCATCTCACTACGCTGATGGACTGTAACTGTAATGGGGTTGGTGAGGGGGACCTGATGAAGGGGGTAGTTTAATATCCATGATATTGCACATGTAGTTGTAGATTAATGATACCAAAATAAATTATTTAAAAAAATGAGAATAGATTAAGGGACCTCTAGAACTACATGAAATGTCCTAATATTCATGTTATAGGAGTCTCAGAAGGAGAAAAGAGAGAGGAAGGGGTGGAAAGCTTGTTTGAAGAAATAATAGCTAAAAACTTCTCTAACTTGGGGAAGTAAACAGACATCCAGGCCCAAAAATCACAAGAGAGTCCCAAACAAGAGGAATCCAAAGAAGTCCACACCAAGACAAATACTTATTAAAATGACAAAAATTAAAGACAAAGAGATGATCTTAAAGCAGAAAGAGAATAGCAACTAATTATGTACAAGGTAATCCCTATAAGCTATCAGCTGCTTTTTCAGCAGAAATATTGCAAGTTAAAAGGGAGTGGCAAAACATATTTAGAGGAGAAAACTACAACCAAGTATATTCTACTCAGCAAGATTCTTATTCAGAATAGAAAGAGAGATGAAGAGTTTCCCAGACAGACAAAAGATAAAGGAGTTCATCACCACTAAAACAGCCTTACAAGAAATGTTAAGGGACATCTGTATGTGAAAAAGATGACACCATAACAATAAGTAATAATTGTGTAAGGAAAAAATTTCACAGGTAAAAGCAAACACATAATAAAGATAGTAGATGAATCACTTACAAAGCTAGAATGATGGATAAAAGACAAAAGTAATAAAATCAAGGGATACAAACAAAAAACTAAACTATGAAGTCGTATAAATAAAACATGGAGGTGGAAGTAAAAATGCATTGCTTTTAGAATGCGTTGGAACTTAAGTGACCATTAATTTAAAATAGATGAAAATATACATAGGGTGCTACACATAAGCCAACCCTCTACACAACAAAATCTATAATAGACATACACAAAGATAAAGAGAAAGGAATCCAACCATAACACTAAAGAAATTCAATAAATCACCAGGAAGAAAGAAGGAAAAGAAAGGAATAGAGAAGAACTACAAAAACAACTAGAAAAATGTTAATAAAATAGCAATAAGTACATACCTATCAATCATACCTTACATATAAATTACCTTGGACTAAATGCTCCAATCAAAAGACACAGGGTACCTGAATGGATTTAAAAACAAAACCCATCTATACACTGTCTACAAAAGACTCCCTTCAGTCCTAAAAACACAAGCAGAGTGAAAGTGAAGGGATGGAAAAAATATTTCAAGCAAACAGAAATGAAAAAAATAAAATAAAAAGCTGGGGTCAAAATACTTGTATCAGACAAAATAGACTTTAAAACAAACACTGTAACAAGAGACAAAGTAGGGCTTTTCATAATGATAAAGGTAGCAATCCAGCAAGGGAATATAACAAGTATAATCTACACACACAATGGAAGAGCATCTAAATATACAGAATATTAACAGACATAAAGAGAAAAATTGACAGCAATGCAATAAGAGTAGTGAAGGTTACAAATAACACCACAGAAATGCAAAGGACTATCTGGGACTACTAGTAAATCTACCCAACAAACCGGACATTACAGAAAATGAATAAATTCCTAAAAATATACACTCTTTCAAGACAGAACCAAGAAGAAATAGACCAATTGCTAATAATGAAACTAATTACTAATAGTGAAAAAAATCAGTAATCAAAAAATTCCCAACAAACCAAAGTCTAGCACCAGGTGGCTTCACAGGAAAAGTCTATCAAATATTTAAGGAAGGAAGAGTTAATGCTTATCCTTCACTAAATATTCCAAAAAACTGAAGAGGAATGAGTGCTTCCAAATTCATTTTACAAAGCCAGCATTACCCTGATACTAAAACCAGAAAAAGAGACATTACAAAAAGGAAAATTCAGAAATGATAGTGAAGGCAATAGCCAACACCACAGAAACACAAAGGATTATTTGAGACTACTAGAAAAATTACTGATGAATTTAGGTACAAAATCCCTGATGAACTTAAATGCAAATATCTTCAACAAAATGTTAGCGAACCAAATTCAACAATACATTAAAGGGATGATTCATCATACCAAGTGGGATTTATTCCTGAGATATAAGGATGGTTCAATATCTGCAGATTAATCAATGTGATAAACAATATTAACAAAATGAAGATTAAAAATCATATGATCATCTCCATAGACACAGAAAAACCATTGCACAAAATTCAACATCAATTCATGATAAAAACTCTCACCAAGAAGGTATAGAGGGAACATACATCAAAATCCCCAACATATTAAAGGACATATATGACAAGCCCATACCTAATGTCATACTCAATGGTAAAAAGCTGAAAACGTTTCCTCTAAGATCAGGAACAAGACAAGGATGTCCACTCTTACCAGTTTTATTCAATGTGGTATTAGAAGTCCTAGTCACAGGAATCAGACAAGAAAAAATAAGGCAAATGGTAAATAAGAGGTTAAACTGTCACTATTTGAAGATGACATGATATATACAGAAAATCCAAACTTCCATAATAAATGAGTTCAGTAACACTGTAGGATACAAAATTAATATACAGAAATCTGTTACACATTTAGTACACTAATAACAAACTGGGAGAGAAATTAACAAAACAATCCCATTTAAAACTGCATCAAATAAATCATTATGATTAAAATTTCTGAAAATATTTACGGCAGCAAGTAAGTACTTAATAAGTGGGAAATACTTGCTCCTAAAAGTTATGCAAAAGTGGAACATGGTTTCTCTGTAGCAACAGATCACACAAATTTTGAATAGCTTAGAGTCAGAAGGGGTGAAAGATGTAATTAAAAGCTGTGATAATCACCAGCTGAACTGAATTCTCTCTGTCAGTTCCTAAGCTATAATGTGATAGTGAGCTAATGTTAAAAGCTATATAACTCTTAGAACTATTTATCTCTACTCAGTTTTAAGCCCTTTAAAGACAGGGACTGACTGTTATTTGTCTTTTATCTTCTTATCCTGGGATAAAGTATGCAGAGTTGAATGAATGTGAAAATGCTACAGAAATTTACTACATTAACATACTACATTATTTAATCATAATAATTGATAAAATTTTGAGCACTTTGTGTTCTAAATACTTTACATGTATCATGTCACTCAATCTTCATAATAACTCTATAAAGTAAACATTATTTTCTCCATTTTATGGAGAACGAAACCAAGACCCAGAAATATTAACTATATATTGCAAGATCATATGTCCATTAAGTGGTAGAATCAAGATATGAAGAAAAACATCATCCACTAGTGTTGTACAGCACTGCCACCAGTCCATAAGGTGCCTTTGTTTGAATTAGAACAGTCCCTCTGGGTGGATACAGCTCTTTGTCAATTTGGCAAGCCAAACACAGGCTAGATTTTAGCCTCTACTCATCCCTTGTCCATAACCCCACTAAAGTGAAAACATAAGGATATAACCTGCACAACTGTAAACAGCAGCTCTGGTATAACAGGCCAAGAAATGAACTGATAATGATTCATCCAGTCACTTAGACCTGTGCTGTCCAATATGGTAGCCCCTAGCCACCTGTGGCTATTTAAATTTAATATGCAATCCTCAGTTACATTGGCTCAATGGCTACATGTAGCTAGCAGCTGTCAGGTGGGACAGTGCAGATACAGTAGAACATTTCCATCATTGCAGAAAACCTGTTTGGACAGCACTGATTTAGAATATACCTGTTGCAGGGGTATTAGAATGTTTTAAAATACTAAGCATATATGTATATATACATAATTGAATTTTTTAATATATATATGATATACTCCAATAATCTGCATCTTGCATTCCTAAGATTATTACAAAAAGAATGCATGATGATGATGATTTTTTATGAGACTTTTACATGATTTTGTTATATTTTCAGTATCCTACAGATCTGAAGGAATTGAGAGAGGGGAGTACAAAGGTACTTTTTAAATCTACATAGTAGAGAAATTATTATTATTTATTTATAGGAACATTGAATAAATGAGTGTAACAAAATGATCCATGAAAGAAAAACAATTTTCTTATCATAATTACTGTCATGGCATCAAAACTTTTTAACTTCTATTACTGGCTATAATATGTCTCACAAAGGCATCTTAGGCAGACTCTTTAAAACACATTTTGGATATTTCTTTGGAATGTTAGAAAGAATATTAGACAGGAGAACTATGATACATCAAAATTTTTCATTGCTTTTAATTTGGTGCTCCATAGCACCAGAAACATGTAGGCAAGTTAGATAAAGCTCAAGGAAGAGAAAGAGAATTGATTATAAGAAGAAAGATACTGATTTATAAGAAAATACTAATATATAAATATGTATAGTGAAACAAAATGATTTTTAAAAGATCATAGTAACTAAATATAAATAAATGAAGGATACAAACTTTAAAGGAAATTTTAGCAATGATATAAGGATATAACTTGGACAAATAGAATAATAATAAATGGGGCCAAATTTAAGAGAGCTTTAAAAAATAGATTTCAGAAAGCAATATTTACTTTCAAGTGTGGAAACAGCCTCCCTTTAGCTGGTAAGTGGCAAGAGCAGTACACATTGCTTAGATTTGAATTTTTTTATTCAAAATACTAAAAATATCATCCTTGGAAAAGGAGTCTGATACTGATGATCTAGCATTCTATTTTCTTTTAATTTTGCTTCTCATAAAACTGTAATATACATCATCATTTTTCCAGAAATGGTTTTCATGACCCTTGTAGGGTATCTCCAAAGAGATAAACTAACAAGTTTCCTCCTAGAAGGAAGTAACATGTGTGCTGATGGAGTTCATTCAGAAAAAAGTTCACACTTACTCCTACTATCCTTTCCAATATCCACCTCCTCACTGAATTCTTTTGACATTTTCTTTTTAAATACATATGGTTTATATTTTTAAAGAGAAAAAAATCTGGAAGAGAAAAAAGAATAAACTCAATAAAAATTAGGAAAAGTAAATATACAAGAAATATTTTTCTTAAACATTTAAACCTGTATAGAATTCTACATGATATACTAGGCACATTTGTTTTTTTAATAAGTGTATCATATCACAAAGATTCCAAAGATATCAAATGATGTGGTAGTTGCTATAGAAACTATTCTCTTATAATGAAACTCAGATTAAATAAGTGCCTAAAACAAATTCAAATTTGAAATGCAATTACTATGCTAAAGCATATTTACATATTTGATTTTATAATGGTTACAGAAAATAAGATAAAATATTAAGAAACCTTTTACATGTGCAAATCCAATGGCAGTTACAAATTTAATTGCAACTCTGCCCTTAAATACAATAGTGTTGGGTATAATGAAATTCTGTTTTGTAATAAAAACTCATACAAACTCTGTACCATTCTACTGCTACTTTGAAAAGCACTAATTTGCATGCAGAAACTTTCTGAAATTTATCATTTTTCATAAATGGTGTAAATTCAGGGCAAGTATAAACAATTCCCAAAAGGCTTGTCTACATCAGATCAATATTAAGAAAAGTAACTACTAAAATTCTGGCAAGTAACCACTGAAATTCTACAGCAGATGTCTTGACATAATGGGCAAGAAAGGTTTGCATATCTAGTACTTTCTCCTAGTCTGCAGAGTCAAGGTCCAAATTCCTGTGGGTTGTACACTCCTTCTTATCACTTGCCAAAGTGAAAATTTATCATGGACTTTGAAATCAAACAGACCAAGCTTCAAATTGTAGCTCTAACATTTACAAGCTATGGTATTTTGAGAAAGATTTAACTTCTCTAAATCTGTAAAACAAAGATAATACCTGCCTCACAGGTTCAATATAAGCATTAACATTTTGTTTACAATGCCTAGCATATATTTGGTGCTCACTGCCTGACAGTGCATATTATGATTAATACAAGACAATTACTATTTCTACCACTGCTGCTCCAAGTGCTACAAAAACAAAACAAAGCCATGATAAACTTTTTCGCTTTTGTTTCTTTTTTAACAAGTCTGTACTATCTTCCTGATGGGTGTTAAGAGGCAGGGTAAGGGGTGTCATTTGTAGCTGTGGAATAGAACTGAGTGGAACCTGGACATAGAGCTTACCTGTTTGGGCTCATCTCAGTCCCCTGCTTATTTCACCAGCTCCTTCTGTCAGACACATTAGAAGAGACAAACAGGCTTCATTCTGGAAGAGCTTCCCAAAATAGAACCAACTAACAACTAGAACTGTTCTTTATTTAATTATCAATTTTAGTTTGAATTGTGGAAATTTGTTCATTTATTCTTTCCTCAGACAGGCCTTCCCTGACCACGTATACCCTTTCTATACTGAAGTATATGCATAGCACTTTTTTCCATGTATTTTGTATTGTGGTAGATTGATTGCATTGACTGCATTTTATTGGCTCCTACTAATGGCCACCCTATATCCTTGCCTTTTGTTATGCATTAGGACTTCTCAGGCATGTGATTTGCTTTAGCCAATGGGGCTTGCTATAAGCAGAAACTTAAAAAGGCACTTTTACTTTTCTCCTTACTCTCTTGCTCCTCTTCTATTATTGTAAGAACAAGTGATAGCTAAGCTACATGCTGGAAAATAAGAAACATATGAAGCAGAACAAGATGCCCTAGACATTTAAGTATGCTCAAGCAAGACTGCTTAACCCCAGCCCAGATAAGCAGGACCACCCGATCAACCTGAAGACTCATGAAGAAAAATTAAAGTTGTTTTAAGCCACTAAGTTTTGGAGTGATTGTTTAGTAGTAACAGCCAACTAATTAATACCTATGTACAAATTTTTTTTTTACCTGCTTATTTTCTGCTCTTCCCCACTATAGTGCAAGTTCCCTGAGGGCAAGGGGTATGTCTGTTTTATTCACCACTGTACACTGAATTTTGTCCTGCTTCCTAGAACATAAAAAGTGCCAAATATTTGCTAAATAACTAAAAAGAAAAGTATTACTACATGAAAAGCATTGTACCTTTGGAAGACATATGTATATATAATATGAAAAGGACACCCCTGATCTTACCTAATAGTTTACTTTAGAAGTAACTGTGGAGTTAAAATGTTTATCTATGTAATAAAAATATTATGAAGATATTATGTATCCTGGTAGAGATACAGATAAAGTGCCATAATAGTTCAAAAGAGGGAAACTACCTCTAATAAGAATAATCACTGGAAGGCCCATCTCCTCTTTGTAATTCAAGCTAAACTATCCTCAATTTTGGAAACCCAGAGCCATTTTCTGATTAGGTACAGACACTTTCTCATGGTAAATAGTTGTTTTAAAAACTCAAAATAAGGCACCTCCAAATACACTTAAGTTCATGCTAAAAAACGGCATCAGTATCCAGAGCTTTATAATGGCTTTAAACAATCCTTCAAGAATAGGTAATTCTTAGACTATTTTTTCCTTTTATCACACACATACACATAGTTTAAAAATATTGATACAGCTCCACTTTTCTCCATCCCTCATCCCAGTCCTCTTTTAATACTGTTTGACTTTAGTTCTCCCACACTAGATCCTCCATATCTCTAAAGGGTATGTATATATTTCAGTTTATTATCAATTTTGGAGATATATTGTAATTTTCTTCTGTAAAAGATTAGGCTTTATTTCACTTAATAGACACATACACATCTCCTTGTCAATTTTCTTTATAATTACAGGTTATTACCTTTACATACTTAAATGATTAACTCACATTTCTATTTCTTGTTTCCTTAACACTAGTCCTTTTCAACTCTTCAATGTCAGATGAAGAAATTATAGTCCACACTCTTAGTGCATTCTTTCATCCACTTCACAATCTCCCCTCTTCCATGAGCTGTATCTTTACTTTCAAACTACAAGTTTTACGTTCTTTTACATTTATATTATTTTCTGTAAACATAATTACAATTTTCATACTCTTAATGTCAACACTATTTAAAACAGCACAATAGTTTGCTGCAGGACCAGATGGTATGTTGAAATAGCATTTCTCTTTTTACAGGTCCAATGCTATATGTAACCCACAGACCATTTGAAGGAGAACATACTTTGTGTCATGGTACATGTCTTTATTCTCACTCCATCAACTGTTTTAAATTGCACCATATTTTATTTCACCTCATTTTTTAAATTACTTGTTTATAATTGGCTTTTTTTTAAATAACAAATGAACAGGTAACTTTAGCCATCTACTAGATAGGAACCCCTTTTTTCCAGAAATATTCTTCAAAGAATCTTTTTCTTTCCACTCTAATCTGGACTGACTCATTTTCCAGGCCTACTCCTTGACTGTCAACTGCTGATTTTCCTTCACTGTCTTCTGGAATTGAATCCACTCTTCTTTTTCTTCTTATTCTCCTTAATTTTGCTTGTATATACCCCCCAAGTTTTCCTACATGTCAGAACATGACCTTAATCTATTCTTTTATTTACTGAAAATTTAGCTCGACAAAGAATTCTAGGTTGAAAATAATTTCTTCAAAGGCATAATTCCTCTACTTTCTGGTCAAAAATATATAAAAATACCTTTACTTCAATAATACTTACAGTAGGCAAAACTAGAAAACCTAAATGACCATAAATAAGAGAAAATTAAATTGTAGTATATCTACTCTATTCAATCATAAAACATGAGGGCAGTGTGACAATACGGGAAGATATTCACAATAAACAGCTGTTTTCTTAAAACTGGGTATAAAAGAATACACATACCTCGTTTTAGTTAAAATATAAATAAAAATACACATTGCTTACAAATATACAAACACACAGACATAAACACACACACACACACACCTTATATGCCTGGGTAAAGGAGAAGAAGGATATGCGCCAAGATATTAACAGCCGTTATATAGAGAAAATGTATTTATGAGGAATTTTCTTTCATTCATATTTTCTGTATTCTCTGAACTTTTAACAAAACATATGTAAACTATTAAAAAACAGAAAAAACATAAAATAGAAGCTTGTTTTATGTTTGGTAAAGATATGTAACATAAAATTTACCATGGTAATCACTTTAAAATGTACAGCTCAGTAGTGTTCAATATATTCACATATTGTAATAAAACACATCTCCAAAATTTTTTCATTTGCAAAACTGAAATATAGTCTATACCCAGTGACAAATGCTCCCCTTTCTCTCCACTACTTGGCCTCTGGTAACCACCATTTTACTTTCTGTTTCTATGAAAATATTTTAGATTCCTCATGTAAGTGGAATCACACTGATGTGTCTTTTTGTGACTGGCTTATTTCACTTAGCAAAATGTCCTCAAGGTTCAAACATACTGTAGCATGTGACAGGATTTCCTCCCTCTTTAAGATTGAATAATATTCTATTTTATGTATGTACCACACTTTGCTTATCCATTCATCTACTGATGGACATTTGGAATGTCCACCTCTTGGCTATTATGAATAGTGCTGCTATGAAGATGGATGTGTAACTACCTCTTTGAGACTCTGCTTTCAAGTCTTTTGGATGTATAAGTAGCTTTCTAAACTTCTCTCCTCTTAACTAATATCAGATAAACTGATATTCTCCATATCCTCTGTAAAAAATTCTGCCCAGCTCCATGGTATGTTAAATGCTCAAAGCTAAGAGACTGTTTTTTCATATGTATATTCTCTCTTAAGTTTTCCCCGCACTTCTGCTCCTATCAGTCAAGTTATAAGGATTCTAGATTTCAGTTTTATCTGATACAAATACTATGTCAGGTGCACTTCTTATTGTAATTATTTCAATTAAATATTACACAACTGTTGAGTTATACATGTGAAGGGGGATGTTTAGAGAGAAAGAGTTGAATGCTTGTGCACACTTTAATAAGATGAAGGGAAGTAGCTAAAAACTATTCTTGAATTAAGTACAGAATAAACAACTGTAAAAAGACTTTTAAAATTAAAATCCAGAAAGATCCTGACACAGCTTTCTTTATAAGTATTATTTATGTTTTTATTGAAGTAGAATTGATGTACAATTTTATATTAGTTTCAGGTATACGACACAGTGGTTCAAGTTACCCACATTATTAAATCCACAACCCAATTAGTGCAGTTACTATATTTCAACATAGGAAGATGTTAAAGAATCATTGGCTATATTCTCCATGCTGTACTACCACCCCTCTGACCAACTTATATTATGAATGAGAATTTACGTGCTCCTTTATCCCCTAAACATTCCCACCCACCAACCCCAGCCCCTCCACCATGGTAACCACCAGTCACTTCTCAGTGTTTATGGGTCTACTGCTGTTTTGTTCATTTATTTTGTTTTTCTTTTTAAATTCCACAATTAAAGAAATCATATGGTATTTGTCTTTCTCCACCTGGCTTATTTCACTTAGCATAATACCCTCTAGGTCCTTCCAAGTTGTCATGAATGGCACGATTTCTTTCTTTTATGACTGAATAATAGTCCATTGTGTATATGTACCACTTTTTCTTTATCCATTCATCTATTAATGGACACTTTAACTTCATATCTTGGCTACTGTAAACAATACTTCAATAAACATGGGATGCATATATCTTTTCAAAACAGAAAATTTGTTTTCTTTGGGTAAATTACTAGAAGAATAACTAGGTTGGATGGTATTTCTACTTTTTAGTTTCGAGGAATCTCAGTACTGCTTTCTACATTGGCTGCACCAATTTACATTGTCACTAACAATGTAAGAGGGTTCCCTTTTCTCCACATACTCGCCAACACTTCTTGTTTCTTGTCTTTTGGATAGCAGCCATACTGACTGGTGTGAGGTGATATCACCAACCATTTTTGTTTTGATTTGCATGTCCCTGATGATAAGTGATGTGGAGCATCTTTTCATGTGCCAACTGGCCATCCATATGTCTTCTTTGGAAAAATGTCTGTTCAGGCCCTCCACCCATTTTTTAATTGGGTTATTTGGTTTTTTGGTGTTGAGTCATATGAGTTTTTATATTTTTGGATAACCCCTTACTGGATAAATTGTTTATGAATATATTCTACTGTACTGTAGGTTGCCTTTTTGTTCTGTTGTTGGTGTCCTTTGCTTTACAAAAGCTTTTTAATTTGACATAGTCCCACATGTTTATTTTTTGTTTTGTTTCCCTTGTCTGGAGAGATGTGTCCAGAAAAAAATTGCTCATGCCTATGTTCAAGAGACTTTTGCCTATGTTCTCCTCTAAGAGTTTTATGGTTTCAAGTCCTACATTAAGGTCTTTAATCAATCTTGAGTTTACTGTTGTGTATGAGTTAGACAGTAATCCAGTTTCATTCTCTTACATGTAGCAGTCCAGTTTTTCCCACCAGTTGTAGAAGAGGCTGTCTTTTCCCCATTGTATATCCATGGCTCCTTTATGATATATTAATTGACCATACATACATGGGTTTCTATCTGCGCTCTCTACTCTATTCCATTGATCTATGGGTCTGTTCTTGGGCCAGTACCATACTGTTTTGATTACTATAGCTTTGTAGTATACCTTGAAGTCAGGGAGCATAATACACTCAGCTTTGTTCTTCTTTCTCAAGTTTACTTTTGATATTCAGTGTCTTTTGTGGCTCCATATGAATTTTAGGATAATTTGCTCTAGTTTATTGAAAAAGGCCATTGGTATTTTGATAGGGATTGCATTGAATCTATAAACAGCTTTGGGCAGGATGACCATTTTTACAATATTAATTCTTTCTATCCATGAGCCTGGGATATATTTCCATTGATTTATGGCTTCTTCAATTTCTCTCATGAGTGTCTTAATTTTTCAGAGTACAGGTCTTTCACCTCCTTGGTTAGGTTTAGTCCTAGGTATTTTACACTTTTTTATGTAATTGTAAATGGAATTATTTTCCTGATTTCTTTCTGCTAGTCATTGTTAATATATAGGAATGAAACAGATTTCTGTGTATTAATTTTGTATCCTGCAACTTTGCTGAATTCAGTTATTAGTTCTAATAGATTTTTGGTGTAGTCTTCAGGGTTATCTATATATATTATCATGTCATCTGCAAATAGTGATGGTTTTACTTCATTCTTGCCAGTTTTAATATCGTTCATTTCTATCTTTTCTGATTGCCATGGCTAGAACATCCAGTACTGTACTGAATAAAAGTGAGAGTGGACACACTCGTCTTATTCCTGATTTTAAAGGAAAAGCTTTCAGCTTTTGGCCATTGAGTATGATGTTAGCTGCGGGTTTGTCATAAATGGCCTTTATTACGTTGAGGTACACACCTCTATAACCATTTTGTTGATAGTTTTATCATGAATGGATATTAAATTTCATCAAATGCTTTTTCAACACTTATTGAGATGATCATATGGTTTTTATCCCTTTCCCTTTTATTACTGTGGTGCATCACATTGATTGATTTATCAATATTGTACCATCCTTGCATCCCTGGAATAAATCCCATTTGGTCATGATAGATGATCCTTTGGAAGTATTTTTGAGTTCACATTGGTAATGTTTTGTTGAGGATTTTTGTATCTATGTTCATCAGGTATATTAGGCTACAATTTTTTTCTTGTAGCATCTTTGCCTGGTTTCTATGATGCTGGCCTCATAGAATGAGTTTGGAAGTATTCCCTCCTCTACTACTTTTTGAAATCCTTTATTAAGAGGGATGGTATTAGCTCTTCTTTAAATGTTTGGTAGAATTCAGCTTGAAGTCATCTGATTCTGGACTTTTATTTGTTGGGAGTTTTTTGATTACCAATTGAATTTCATTGCTAATAATTGGTCTGTTCAGACTTTCTGTTTCCTCCTGGTCAATCTTGGAAGGTTGTATTTTTCTAGGAAGATTCCCATTTCTTCTAGGTTGCCCAATTTATCGGCATATGATTTTTCATAGAATTCTCTAGTAATTCCTTGTATTTCTGTAGTATCTATTGTGACTATTCCTTTTTCATTATTTTTTTAATTTTTGTACTCTCTTTTTCTTGATAAGTCTGACTAGGGGTTTGTCTGTTTATTTTCTCAAAGAATCAGCTCTTGATTACAATGATTTTTTTCTATTGTTTTAATTTTAGTTCTTCTCTTATTTCTGTTCTGATCCTTTTTATGTCCCTCCTTCTATTAACTTTGGGTTTCATTTGTTCTTCTTTGTCTAGTTTCTTTAATTGTGAGTTTAGACTGTTTTGGGGGGATTGTTCTTGTTACTTGAGGCAGACCTGTGTTGCTATGTACTTCCCTCTTAGAACCACTTATGAGGGGCTCCAGAAATTTTGGACTATTGTATTTTTTTCATTTACCTCCATATTGCTTGATTTCTTCTTTGATTTATTCATTGACCCATTGATTATTTTGAAGCATGTTGTTTAACCTCTATGTGTATGTAGACTTTTTTTGTTTTCTTAATGTAATTTATTTCTAGTTTCATACCATTGTGGTCTGAGAAGTTGCGTGATACAATTTCAATCTTTAATTTATTGAGGCTCTTTTTGTGGCCTACTATGTGATCTGTTCTGAAGAATGTTCCATGTACAACTGAGAAAAAACTGTTCTGCTGCTTTTGGGTGAAATATTCTATAGATATCTACTAAGTCCATCTGACCTAATGTGTTTTGTAGTTCCTGTTCCCTTATTTTCTATCTGATTGATCTGTTCATTGATATAAGCGGTGCATTAAAGTCCCCTAGTATGAATGAGTTGCAGTCTACTTCCCCCTTTAGTTCTCTTAGTATTTGTTTTACATATTTAGGTGCTCCTATGTTGGTGCATAAATGTTTATAATTGTAATTTTCTCTTGTTGGACTAATTTCTTTATCATTATGCAATGTCCTTGTCTCTTGTTACTTTCTTTGAAGTCTATTTTGTCTCATACAAGTACTGCTATTCCTCCTTTTTCTCCCTATTAATTGAGTGAAATATCTTTTTCCATACCTTCACCTTCAGTCTGTATATGTCCTTAGGTTTGAAATGAATCTCTTGTAGGCAGCATACAAATGGGTCTTGCTTCTTTATCCATTCTGCCCTTCTGCGTTATTTGATAGGTACATTCAGTCCATTTACATTTAAGGTAGTCATTGATAAGTATGTACTTATTGAAATTTTATTGTTTTCTGGTTGGCTTTGTAGTTCTTCTTTGTTCCTTTCTTCTTCTTTTATACTCATGCTATTTGATAATTTTCTTTAGTGTTGTGCTTGAATTTCTTTTTTAATTTTTTTTGTATCTATTAGGCTTTAAGTTTACAGTTACCATAAGGTTCAAGGACAGCTTCCTAGCTATATCACAGTCTGTATTAAGTTGATGATTGCTCTGTTTCAAACACAATCTATGAGTACTTATTTTTATTCATCCTCCTACACACTTTATGTAGCAGATGCCTTAAACTGCATATTTTTGTGTATCCCTTGACTGATTTTGTGTATAGTTGATTTTACTACTTTTATTTTAACTACATACTTGCTCAGTAAATAATTGGTCTACTATCTTTACTGTGAGTTATTTTCACTGTTGAAAATATTTAGGCTTAAGAACATTTCCATCTACAGAAGACACTTTAACATATCCTGTAATGCCAGCTAAGTGGTAGTGAATTCCTTTACGTTCATTTATCTGGGAAACTTTTAATCTCTCTTTAAATTTTTAGTGATAAGTTTCTGGGTAGAAGATTCTTGGTTGAAAGTTCTTCTGTTTCAATAAATACTTCATGCCACTCCCTTCTGGCCTCTGAAGTTTCTGCTGACAAACTGATGGGGTTTCCCTTATAACTAATTTTTTGCCTTTCTCTAGCTGATTTAAATACCCTCTCTTTATCCTTAATCTTTGTCATTTTGATTATCATATGTCTTGGTGTTGTGTTTCTGGGGTTCCTTTTGTTAGGGGCTCTCAGTGTTTCCAGGACCTGGGTGTGTTTCCTTCTCCAGACTGGGGATATTTTCGGCAATTATTTCTTCAAAGAGACTCTCTACTTCTTTGCATCTCTTTTCTCCTTTTGGTACTCCATTATATGAAGATAGTTTCATTTGGAGTTGTCACACAGCTCTTAGCATCCTCTCATTTCTAGAGATTCTTTTTTCTCTGTGTTCCTCAGCTTCATTGTTTTCCTGTTCTCTAATTTCCATCTCACTGATTATCTCCTCTACTTAAGCAATCTATTATTCATTCCCTCCACTGTACTTTTTCATTTCAGTTACTATATTCTTCAGCTCTGAGTGGCTCTTTTTCAACTCATAACTCTTTGTTGAGGCCCTCCAAGACCATCAATAGTTTTCCACAGATCAGTGAGCCAATTAATGACTGTACTTTGAAATCTTTATCAAGAATACTGGAGATCTATGCCTCATTTAGCCTTCTTTCTGGTATCTTATCCTGTAGTTTTGTTTGGAACATATTCCTCTGCCTCCCCATTTTGCCTAGGTTTCTGGGTTTCTTCTTTTGTATTAGATAGATCAGCTATGCCTTCTGGTCTAGAGAGTAATGGCTTTCTGAAGAAAACATCCTATGGTGCCCAGAAGCTCAAGACTCTTTACCCACCAGTGCCTGGTTCTCCATTGTGGTGGAGCCCCATTTGCTGTTGGTGGGCTATGGGCAGGGCCATTTTTCTGCCTGTCTAACAGCTGTGGCTCACAAAATTTCATGGTAGGAATGAGGCTCACACCAGCAATTAAATACTTCTGCTCAGTGATATAACCTCTAATTGCTTTTCATTAGCCAAACAATATCACATGAACACATTTAACCTCAAAGAGAAGAGAAGAACTCAAAGTATTTGTAAGAAGCATTAATGTTCAAGACATTGGACTCTGGACCTAAAAATACTAGGCAGAGTGGAAAGCAGGGAAAAGTTACTAAAATTGGGAAGATTAAGTGGAAGTCTACCTACTAAATCATAAGTTTCCTAGCCCTCTTCCCTTGCTTACCAACAAGAACTTGCAGCCCAGCTTTTCCCCACTAGGAAGAAAATTAGAGGATTCCTTTCTGAAAAATAACCAGTCAAAGAGAAACAGTCTATAGACACCCAACCTTACAGCAGGGTGTCCCCCAGATAATGGCCCAGCCTACTGGCCCTCTATAGGGAAAATGTAAGTTCTGTGGCCAGGATCCTCACCTTATACACACTGTGTATGTGCAATTAATACTTAGCCTACTGCATGAACACATTCTTGCATAACCGTTGGCAATAAGCCATTACTGCATGTATTGCTATATAAAGTCAGCTCTACCCATTGCTAGAATGCAGCACAAAGCAGAAGCAGAGCCTGGAGAGCAGAGCAGAGCCTGAAGCAGAGCAGAGGGAAGCAGGAGAGAAAGCCTAGAGAAGAAAGCAAGAGAACAGGAGAGAGGGGAGCAGAGGCCAAGCCAGGGGCTGAGACCGAGGCAGATGGAAGTCTAGCACTCGACCTAATGCCATGAGAATAAAGCTTGGTATGAGCCCCTCTTTACCCACAACATTCCATTGTCATTATTCCATCTCACTGAATCCATAGTGACTTCCCTGGAGTTGGGAACCCCCTCCAGCTTGGAGCTACAACCTCTCTTCAGTTAATAAGCTTTACAAACACAAAAGTTCTAATCAGCTTTTTAGTGCCTCACTCTTAAATATGGGAAGATAGCCAGAGATCACCATCAGACATTTTTGGAAAGTCTTTAACATAAAAGAAAACAAAGATAAAAATAAAAGGGAGAAAAAATGTGGAGAAATAAAAACAGTATGGTGTAAGAAACCCTCATTATCTATACAAACACAAATACTTACATGTATACATGTGCATATATATGTAATAAAGATCATCAGAAATTTAAACAAGGATATTACGTACAATACACTTAGGATTATGAAAATGTATAAAAGGACAAAGGACATTTGGATAGGAATCTGGATCTCAAAAGAAAAGTCTGGGATAGAACAATCACTGCACAGATAGAAACAGAACACTAAAACTATAGACTTGATGGGATTATTCAAGAAGAGGACATAGACCAAGGGAAGAGAGGTAAGGACAGAACCTTGGTGACACTAAGATAAAGAAAAGGAAGTCATCAGATAAGACTGAAAAAGCACACCTAGAAAAATGTAGGTAAAATCACTCATTCTACCTTTCAATCAGCACTTGCCCACCTACATAAAATACTCTGTGCTTAGAAAAGACATGTTATAGAAGCCAAAGTGGAAGTAATCAAAGATAGAAAAATAGAAAGGACCTGAGACATTTGGATTTGGTAATTACTGACCTGAAAGAATGCATTTTCCTTAGAGTGAAGGGTGTGGAAACTGGATGGTGAGTTGAGGAAAATCACAAACATAAACGGTTTCCAAAAGCTTTGTTATGAAGCAATAGCTAAAAGAGATACTTGTTTGAGGAATGGATTTGCTGTCCTGTAGATGAGATACACTTAAGAATGTTTAAATACCACCAGGAAAGGTAAACAGGGGCCTTTCAGCACAACCTTTACCAGCTTATGTTTGCTGCTCAGCTTTTCATAAATGATTGCTTACTTAAATATACGATTCTTACCTACAGGTATGCAGCTCTTCGAATATAATAGGCCTTTATCCTTGATTCCTTTAATAAGAACAGTTGGAACTCTACCATATTTCAAAAAATTTCAAAATCAACTATGCTGTTAATCCTCACAAAATATTTTCACTATTTAGGATGAATACCAGAGGTTTAAAGAGGAGAAATAACTTCCCCCAAACTAGTAGATAGCAAGCTTCTTATTAAAAAGAGAGAGAAAAACAATTATCCTACTGTATGCCTCTTAAATTATATCCTATTGTTCCTCTACTAAGGGCATTTCAGATACTGTAACAAATCACTGAGGTCCTAGAACAGATTAATTTTTTAACACTGTTTATCTAGACATACATACAGAAAAGTACACAAATTTTAAGTTTGAAGACTAATGAATTATTATAATGGTAACTCTATAACAACTACTAACATCAAGAAATAGAACATTTTCAGAATGCCACAGTTGTCATCTTGCTCCTTTCCAATCATCACTTCCTTACTACTCACCCAAAGGCAAATCCTGTCCTTACTTCTAACACTATAGTTTTTACTATTCCTGGATCTTAATGAAATTAAATGACATACATTACTCTGTATCTCTTCCTTTCACTCAACATTATGTTGCTTGTAATTTCTTCCTTCTCACTGCTGTGAAGTATTCCACTGTAGTAATATACAACAATTTATCCATTCATTCTACTGTTGATGGACATGTGGCACTACTCAAATTTTCAAATATTACCAACATTATTGCTAACAACATCCTTATGTTTTGATGCAAAAACACATTTGGGGAAAGGATATATACCTAGCAGTGGGTCTGCTGTCAAAACTATTTTTTAAGTGGAGGTAATTCTCCCACTAGAAGTGTATGAATCTTTTGATAGCTCCACATCCTGTATGGTAGGTTCATTTTGAAAATATTTGGCACCAATATGTCACACATTTTTTTAATAATACATTTTTCAAGACCAAATATTTTCCTATTCCTTCTTCTTTACTGAATCCCAAAGTCCAATAACAGCTTACTAAACTTAGAGTTAATTTGTTTATGATACAAATGCCCATAGTAAAAAACAAAATGATACTTATATTCCCTTGTGTACTCTAAATGTATCTTATACCAGCAGTTATCTGTTATTCCAAATTACTATCTTTCTTTTCCCATATTTTTTTGTAAGGAAATATCTTTTTGGGTTTTTTTTGATATCATTAATCTATAATTTCATGAGCAACATTATAGTTACTAGAATCCCCCATTGTCAACTCCCCACCAGATACCTCATTACAGTCACTGACCATCAGCCTAGTAAGATATTCCAGAATCGCTTCTTGTCTTCACTGTGCTATACTGCCTTCCCCGTGCCACGACCTACATTATGTGGGCTAATCTTAATGTCCCATTTTCCCCCTTATCCCACCCTTCCCACCCATCCTCCACAGTCCCTTTCCCTTTGATAACTGTTAGTCTATTTTTCGGTTCTGAGTCTGCTGCTGTTTTGTTCCTGCAGTTTTTTCTTTCTTCTTATACTCCACAGATGAGTGAAATCATTTGATACTTGTCTTTCTCCACCTGCCTTATTTCACTGAGCATAATACCCTCTGGCTCCATCCATGTTGTTGTAAATGGTAGAATTTGTTTTCTTCTTATGGCTGAATAATATTCCACTGTGTATATGTACCACTTCTTCTTTATCCATTCATCTACTGATGGACACTTAGTTGCTTCCATTGCTTGACTATTGTAAATAGTGCTGCGATAAACACAGGGCTCCATATGTCTTTTTCAAACTGGGCTGTTGCATTCTTAGGGTAAATTCCTAGGAGTGGAATTCCTGGGTCAAATGGTATTTCTATTTTGAGGTTTTTGAAGAACCTCCATACTCCGTTCCACAATGGTTTAACTAATTTACATCGCTACCTGTCTCCACATCCCCGCCAACATTTGTTGTTGTTTCTCTTTTGGATATTGGCTATACTTACTGGTGTGAAGTGATATCTCATTGTGATTTTAATTTGCACTTCTCTGATGATTAGCGATGTGAAGAAACTTTTCATGTGCCTGTTGGCCATCTGAATTTCTTCTTTGGAAAAGTGTCTGTTCAGATCCTCTGCCCATTTTTTAATTGGATTATTTGGTTTTAGTTTGTTGAGGTGTGTGTGATCTCTTTATATATTTTGGGTGTCAACCCTTTATCAGATATGTCATCTATGAATATATTCTCCCACACTGTAGGATGCCTTTTTGTTCTATTGATGGTGTCCTTTGCTGTACAGAAGCTTTTCACCTTGATATATTCCCACTTGTTAATTTTTACTTTTGTTTCCCTTGCCCGGGGAGATATGTTCATGAAGAAGTTGCTCATGTTTATGTCCAAGAGATTTTTGCCTACGCTTTTCTCTAAGAGTTTTATGGTTTCATAACTTGCACTCGGGTCTTTCATCCATTTCAAACTTACTTTTGTGTATGGGGTTAGACAATGATCCAGTTTCATTCTCTTACATGCAGCTGTCCAGTTTTTCCAACACCAGCTGCTGAAGAGGCTGTCATTTCCCCATTGTATATCCATGGCTCCTTTACATATATTAATTGACCATATATGCTTGGGTTTATATCTTGGCTCTCTAGTCTGTTCCACTGGTCTATGGGTCTGTTCATGTGCCAGTACCAGATTGTCTTGATTACTGTAGCTTTGTAGTACACCTTGAAGTCAGGGAGCGTAATTCCCCTGTTTTATTCCTCCTTCTCAGGATTGCTTTGGCTATTTGGGGTCTTTTGTGGTTCCATATGAATTTTAGGACTATTTGTTCCAGTTCATTGAACAATGCTGTTGGTAGTTTGATAGGGATTACATTGAATCTGTAGATTGCTTTAGGTAGTATAACCATTTTGACAATATTTATTCTTCCTAGCCAAGAGCATGGGATGCATTTCCATTTGTTAGAGTCCTCTTTAATTTTTCTTAGGAGTGTCATGTAGTTTTTAGGGTATAGGTCTTTCACTTCCTTTGTTAGGTTTATTCCTAGGTATTTTATTCTTTTTGATGCAATTGTGAATGGAATTGTTTTTCGGATTTTTCTTTGTTAGTTCATCGTTAGTGTATAGGAAAACAACAGATTTCTGTGTATTAATTTTGTATCCTGCAACTTTGCTGATTTCCGATATTAGTTCTAGTAGTTTTGGAGTGGAGTCTTTAGTGTTTTTTATGTACACTATCATGTCATCTGCAAATAGTGACAATTTGACTTCTTCTTTACCAATCTGGATGCCTTGTATGTCTTTGTTTTGTCTGATTGCCATGGCTAGGACCTCCAGTACTATGTTGAACAACAGTGAGGAGAGTGGGCATCCCTGTCTTGTTCCCGGTCTTAGGTGAAAAGCTTTCAGCTTCTTGCTGTTAAGTATGATATTGGCTGTGGGTTTATCATATATGTCCTTTATTATTTTGAGGTACTTGCCCTCTATACCCATTTTGTTGAGAGTTTTTATCATGAATGGATGTAGAATTTTGTCGAATGCTTTTTCTGCATCTGTGGATATGATCATGTGGTTTTTGTTGTTTTTGTTGATGTGGTGGATGATGTTGATGGATTTTCGAATGTTGTACCATCCTTGCATCCCGGGATGAATCCCACTTGATCATGGTGTATGATCCTCTTGATGCATTTCTGAATTTGGTTTGCCGATATTTTGTTAAGTATTTTTGCATCTATGTTCATCAGGGATATTGGTCTGTAATTTTCTTTTTTGGTGGGGTTTGCCTGGTTTTGGTATCAGAGTGAACCTGGCTTCATAAAATGAGTTGGGAAGTATTCCCACCTCTTCGATTTTTTGGAAAACTTTAAGGAGAATGGGTATTATGTCTTCTCTATATATCTGATGAAATTCAGCAGTGAATACATCTGGCCTGGAGGTTTTGTTCTTAGGTAGTTTTTTGATTACCAATTTAATTTCATTGCTGGTTATCGGTCTGTTTAGATTTTGTTTCTTCCTTGGTCAGTCTTGGAAGGTTGTTTTTTCTAGAAAGTTGTTCAATTCTTCTAGGTTACCCAGCTTGTTAGCATATAGATTTTCATAGTATTCTCTAATAATTCTTTCTTTTTCTGTGTGGTCCATCATGATTTTTCCTTTCTCATTTCTGATTCTGTTTATGTGTGTAGATTCTCTTTTTCTCTTAATAAGTCTGGCAAGGTGTTTATCTATTTTCGTTATTTTCTCAAAGAAGCAGCTTTGTTTCATTGATTTTTTCTATTGTTTCATTCTTCTCAATTTTATTTATTTATTCTCTGATCTTTATATTCCTCCTTCTGCTGACTTTGGGCCTCATTTGTTCTTCTTTTCCAGTTTCAATAATTTTGACTTTAGACTATTCATTTGGGATTGTTCTTCCTTCTTTATATAGGCCTGGATTGCAATATACTTCCCTCTTAGAACTGCTTTTGCTGCATCCCACAGAAGTTGGGGCATTGTGCTGTTGTTGTCATTTGTCTCCATGTATTGCTTGATCTCTGTTTTAATTTGGTCATTGATCCATTGATTATCTAGGAGCATGTTGTTAAGCCTCCATGTATTTGTGAGCCTTTTTGTTTTCTTTGTACAGTTTATTTCTAGTTTTATTCCTTTGTGATCTGAGAAGTTGTTTGGTACAACTTCAATCTTTTTTAATTTACTGAGGCTCTTTTTGTGGCCTAGTATGTAGCCTGTTCTGGGAAAAGTTCCATGTGGACTTGAGAAGAATGTGTATCCTGCTGTTTTGGGGTGTAGAGTTCTATCAATGCTGTTATTCTATCTGTTCTAGTGTGTTGTTCCGTGCCTTTGTGTCCTTACTTATTTTCTGTCTGGTTGACCTGTCCTTTGGTGTGAGTGGTTTGTTGAAGTCTCCTAAAAAGAATGCATTGCATTCTATTTCCTCCTTTAATTCTGTTAGTATTTGTTTTACATATGTTGGTGCTCCTGTGTTGGGTGCATAGTTATTTATAATGGTTATATCCTCTTGTTGGACTGACCTCTTTATCATTATGTAATGTCCTTCTTTATCTCTTGTTACTTTGTTTTGAAGTCTATTTTGTCTGATACAAGTACCTCAACACCTGCTTTTCTCTCCTTGTTTCCAACCCTTCACTTTTAGTCTGTGTACGTCTTCGGGTTTGAGGTGAGTCTCTTGTAGGCAGCATATAGATGGGTCTTGCTTTTTTATCCATTTTATTACTCTATGTCTTTTGATTGGTGCATTCAGTCCATTTACATTTAGGGGGATTATTGATTGATACGTACTTATTGCCATTGCAGGCTTTGGATTCATGGTTACCAAAGGTTCCAGGGTAGCTTCTTTACTATCTAACCATCTAACTTTAACTCACTTATTATGCTAATATAAACACAGTGTGATGATTCTTTATTTCTCTCTCTTCTTATTCTTCCTCCTCCACTCTTTATATGTTATGTGTTTTATTCTGTACTCTTTTGTGTTTCCCTTGACTGGTTTTGTGGATAGGTGATTTTATTTTTTCCCTTTAGTTAGTATTTGGATGGTTTGCTTTCTTTGCTATGATTTTATTTTCTCTGGTGATATCTAGTTAGCCTTAGGAGTCCTTCCATCTAGAGCTGTCCCTTTAACATAGCCGGTAGAGGTGGTTTGTGGGAGGCAAATTCCCACATCTTTTGCTTGTCTGGGAATTGTTTAATCCCTCCTTCAAATTTAAATGATAACCTTGCTGGATACAGTATTCTTGGTTCAAGGCTCTTCTGTTTCATTGCATTAAATGTATCATGCCATTGCTCTTCTGGCCTGTAAGATTTCTGTTGAGAAGTCTGATCATAGCGTGATGGGTTTTCCTTTGTAGGTGGTCTTTTTTCTCTCTCTGGCTGCCTTTAGTACCATGTCCTTGTCTTTGATCTTTGCCATTTTAATTATTATATGTCTTGGTGTTGTCTTTCTTGGGTCTCTTGTGTTGGGAAATCTGTGGGCTTCCATGGTCTGAGAGACCTTTTCCTTCCCCAGCTTGGGGAAGTTTTCAGCAATTATTTCTTCAAAGACACTTTCTATCCCTTTTTCTTTCCTAGTACCCCTATTATATGAATATTATTCTGTTCGGTTGCTCACACAGTTCTCTTAATATTCTTTCATTCACAGAGATCCTTTTATCTCTCTCTGCCTCAGCTTATCTGTATTCCTGTTCTCTGATTTCTATTCCATTAATAGTCTCTTGCACCTCATCCAGTCTGCTCTTAAGTCCTTCTGTTGATTGTTTCATTTGTTATTTCCCTCAGGACTTCATCCCTTAGCTCTTGCATATTTCTCTGCAGGTCCATCAGTGTGGTTATGAGTTTTCTTTTGAATCCATTTTCAGGAAGACTGGTTATATCTATCTCGCCAGGCCCCCTCTCTGGTGTTGAGTGATTTTTGACTGAACCAGGTTCTTCTGCCTTTTCACGCCAATAGAAGAGATCGCTGACAGGTGGTGCATGTGTCAGCTGGGAGAACAAAGTCCCTTCCTGCTTGCTGGTCGCCTTGCCCTTCTCCGCTGCCAGTGCCAGTTACCCACACACAGGGAGAAGTCTCTGGTTTAATTCCCTGAACTGCCATGGGCGGGGTGGCCCTCCCGATAGCCTAGGGTGCTGCCGGGTGTCACAGGTGTGCTGTTTGTGTTCTCCTTTGAGAACAGCACCCCTTCATGCCTTCTGGACTTTGCGCTGGCTTCCTCTGCTTGTGCCAGGCAGCTGAGTGCTGGGGGAAGCCTCTGGGTCTGGCCCGGTTAGCTGCATGTTAGGAGAAGACTCTGTGTGTTTGCTGTGGGTGGGGCTGCTCCCTGACTGATCTGCAGCAGTGGCGGGTCAGCCGGTTTGCTTGCAGCGCCGGCGGGGAGCAGTGGGTGAGTGAACAGCAGGCTGCTTATCACCATGAGGGGCTTCGGAGCTGTGTTGCCACCCAGGGGATTAGGGCGCCTGAAGTTCCTTAAGAATCCCAGCCTCCTGGGATGAGTGTGCTGAGACAATTTTGTCTACCTGTTAAACCATTGTACCTTTAAGACTTTTAAAGTGTCTGCTTTTCTTTTGTCCTAGGGGAGCCAGCTGTGGACCTGCTCCCAGTCTCCATCTCGGATTTTATTTTTCCATTTCTCTAATCTCCGATACACCACGTGATGTGTGTCAGTGCTCCTGGTGCAGATCACCAGGGCTGGTTATTTGGTGGGCCTGTGCTTCCACTCCTTCCCCACTCTGATCCTTTTCCTCCTGCCGGTGCGCTGGGGTGGGGAGAGTGCTCAGGTCCCGCCAAGTCATGGCTTTGTATCTTACCCTTTTTGTGAGATGCTGAGTTCTCACAGATGTAGGCATAGCCTGGCTTTTGTACTGTACCTTCTGGTCTCTCTTTTAGGAATAGTTGTATTTGCTGTATTTTCAGAGATATGTATGGTTTTGGGAGGAGATTTCCGCCACCCTACTCAAGCCACTATCTTGAGCGCCTCCTGTAAAGAAATGTTTGTGTGATGCCTGGATTGCCTATCTAACATCATCTATTCTTCAAAGTCTACAGAAGGTTTGATGGGTTAGTAGTCACTTATTTCTCTAGGGAACCACTTCCTTGCTGCTAAGGGAAGTGATCTATGTACAATACAACCACTCTGGGGAAAAAACAGATCTATAAAATACATTGGCATACACTGGCATGACTGCCCACTATACTTAATACTTTGCAATGCTTTGTTTATAAGCCATGCTTCTGAATCATTAGAGGAACTCTAATTTTGATCATAAATGTTAAGAAGAGGCAGAAAAACAGTCCCCAATCATAAGAGTTTTAAAGTTATTTATTTCATTTTCTAAGAAACAAGACTTTTACCCAAGGAGCTTTGGTATATTGTTAACACTTTTACATTATCACTGTGATGAAAAGAGCAGAACTATCTAAAACAGTTCTTCCTAAAGGCAAACCAATTGAGCAGTTTTTAATAACTAAGTGGCCAAGCTGACATATCTTTAGAGAAATGAGATTCCAGGAATCTGTTATCAGTATTCAGAAAACAAGTCAAACGCACTTTTTAATCCTTCTGGAAAATATGAGAAGCTACGTAATATACCAATGTGCAACAAATAAAATAATGGTGAAAATTTTTGTGTTTGGTATCATTCATCCAAAATTCGCCTAGCACATAATGTATAAGATGACCACAAATCCAAAAATGTCCACTGAACTCATACTTTGTTCAAATACTACAAAGGTACTATGAATTTGAAGGTCATCTGATTTATCACAATGTAACTTTTTAAAGTTAAGAAATACTTATACATTGTGTTTACTATGTGCCTAGCACTGTCCAAAATGCTTTGCAAATATTCACTCAATTAATCCTTAAAATAATCATATATAAACGGCCAGAATCTGAGCTTAGGTAGTCTGAGTTCATGTTTTAGCCATAAAATAATTGGAGACACATGTATAAATATAATCAAAATAACTAACCCCTCTTTTCTTTCTAATAATAAATCTGAGTTACACTTAGCTTTTTGATTATTTACTTCAGGGAAGTAATTTCTGATCATTTATTTAAGGTAAAAAAAATACATACGAAGACAAAGGCAAGAAATACAGTCCTTTGCTATATGCATATTTAGCTTTCTTAAAACAATTTTATAAATCTATAAAGAGAAGATATGAAAATACATCAATCTTTGGACAATATGAATGAAGCTTTTTTTAAGCACTTTAAAAGAACAAAAATCAGAGAGAATAAAAAAATAGCTTGAATTTGTTCTCTAATTATTCCTTAATCAAGGATACAATTCAAATCAAGTTTTTATCACCTCATTTATCTAGTCTTTTCTAAGCATACTATCTGAGAGTACCATTGTATTGGCAGTTTCATTGTATTCCTCAGGAGGGCAAGAGGAAGTAAGAGAACTGAAAGGTCATTTAGTCAATTTCCTGCTCAGGTTTTTACCCAGGGCCTTGCAGAGCTAAATACATAGAGGTTCTCTCTAAAATGAACCTTTCCCCCTCAACAGTATACAGCTTTTCTTCCAAAATGAAAATGCATTGACATTATTTTTTGTTTCTGAGTTTTTAACTGAGATATAATTTACACATAACATTGTATTCATTTTAGGTGTACAACATACTGATTTGATATAAGTATACATTTTGAAACTATACCACAAATTTACATAACACCCAACTCCACACATGGTTACAAATTTATTTCTTGTGATAAATTTCAAAACTATTGTTTTAGCAATTTTAAATATGCAATTCTGTATTTTTAACTATACTCATAATGCTGTACATTACATCCCTGAAATAAATTTTTTTTGGTTTTTTACGTACCTTCTTTTTTGTTATTTTTTTTGCTTTTTTTAAAATTAAGCTGTCATTGATATACAATCTTATGAAGGTTTCACATGACAAACATTGTGGTTTCAACATTCACCCATATTATCAAGACCCCCCAACCACATTGCAATCACTGTCCATCAGCAAAGTAAGATTCTATAGTCCTTACCTGTCTTCATGCTAAACTGCCTTCCCTGTGACCTACCTATATTTTGTGTGCTAATTACAATGCCCCTTAATCCCCTTTTCAAGCCACCCTCCCCTACCCCATCCCTTTGGTAATCACTGGTCCATTCTTGGACTCTGTGACTCTTCTGCTGTTTTGGTCCTTCAGTTTTGCTTTGTTGTTATACTCCACAAATGAGTGAGATCATTTGGTACTTGTCCTTCTCCTCCTGCCTATTTCACTGAGCATAATACCCTGCATCTCCAACCATGTAGTTACAAATGGTAGGATTTGTTTTCTTCTTATGGTTGAATAATATTCCATTGTGTATATGGACCAACTCTTCTTTATCTATTCATCTATTGATGTACACTTAGGTTGCTTCCATATCATGGCTATTGTAAATAGTGCTACAATAAACATTTGGGTGCATATGTCTTTTTGAAACAAGAATCCTCTTTTCTTTGAGTAAATTCCTATGAGTAGAATTACTTGATCAAATGGTATTTCCATTTTTAGTTTTTTGAGAAAACTACATATTGCTTCCCACATGGTTGAACTAACTTACATTCCAACCAACAATGTAGGAGGGGTCCCCTTTCTCAGCAGTATCACCAGCATTCATTGTTTCTTCTCTTTGGATGTTGGCCATGCTAACCAGGGTGAGATGATATCTCATTGCAGTTTTAATTTCCATTCCCTGATAATTAGTGATGTGGAGCATCTTTTCATGTGCCTGCTGGCCAACTAAATTTCTTCTTGGAGAAGTGACAGTTCAAATTCTCCACCCATTTTTCAATCAGGTTATTAGTTTCTTGGGTGTTGAGGGGTGTGAGCTCTTTATATATTTTGAATGTTAGCTGCTTATTGAACAAGTTATTTATGACTATGTTCTCCCATACTGTAGGATGCCTTTTGTTCTGTTGATGGTGTCCTTTGTTGTACAGAAGAAGCTTTTTAGTTTGATATAGTCCCACTTGTTCATTTTTGCTTTTGTTTCCCTTGGCCAAGGAGATGTTTTCAGGAAAATGTTGCTCGTGTTTATATTCAAGATATTTTTGCCTATGTTTTCTTCTAAGAGTTTTATGGTTTCATGATTTACATTCAGGTATTTCATCCATTTTGAGTTTACTTTAGTGTATGGAGTTAAATAATAATCCAGTTTCATTCTATTATATGTAGTTGTCCAGTTTTCCCAACACCAGCTGTGGAAGAGGCTGTCATTTCCCCATTGTATATCCATGGCTCCTTTATCATATATTAATTGGTCATATATGTGTGGGTTTATAACTGGGCTCTCTATCTGTTCCATTGATCTATGGATCTGTGTTTGTGCCAGTACCAAATTGTCTTGATTACTGTGGCTTTATAGTAGAGCTTGAAGTTAGGGACAGTAATACCCCCAGATTTCTTCTTCCATTTCAGGATTGTTTGGCTATTCATGGTCCTTAGTGCTTCCATATAAATTTCAGAACTATTTCTTCAAGTTCATTGAAGAATGCTGTTGGTATTTTGATAGGGATTGCATTGATTGACTCTGTACATTGCTTTAGACAGGATGGCCATTTTGACAATATTAATTCTTCCCATCCATTAGCCTGGGATTTATTTTCCATTTATTGGTGTCTTCTTTCTCTCATGAGTGTCTTGTAGTTTTCAGGGTATAGGTCTTTCACCTACTTGGTTAGGTTTATTCCTAAGTATTTTATTCTTTTTTATGCAATTTCAAATGGAGTTATTTTCCTGATTTCTTTATCTGCTAGTTAATCATTAGTATATAAAAATGCAACAGATTTCTGTATATTAATTTTGTATCCTGCAACTTTGCTGAATTCAGTTATTAGTTCTAGTGGTTTTTGGTGGATTCTTTAGGGTTTTCTATGTACAGCATCATGTCATCTGGAAACAGTGACAGTTTATCTTCTTCCTTATCAATGATGATGTCTTTTATTTCTTTGTGTTGTCTGATTGCTGTGGCTAGGACCTCCAGTACTAGGTTGAATAAAAGCAGGGAGAGTGGGCATCCTAGTCTTGTAACCAATCTTAGAGGAAAAGCTTTCAGCTTTTCACTGTTAAGTATGATGTTGGCTATGGGGTTGTGATATATGGCCTTCATTATGTTGAGGTACTTGCCCTCTAAACCCATTTTGTTCAGAGTTTTTATCATGAATGAATGTTGAATTTTGTTGAATGCTTTTTCAGCTTCTATGGATGATTATAAGGTTTTTGTCCTTTTTGTTGATGTAGTGGATAATGTTGATGGATTTTCGAATGTTGTACCATCCTTGCATCCCTGAGATGAATCCCACTTGATCATGGTGTATAATCCTCTTGATGTATTTTTGAATTCAGTTTGCTAATATTTTGTTGGGTATTTTTGCATCTATGTTCATCAGGGATATTGGTCTGTAATTTTCTTTTTTTGTGGTGTCTTTGTCTGGTTTTGGCATTAGAGTGATGCTGGCCTCAGAGAATGAGTGTGGAAGTATTCCTTCCTCTTCCACTTTTTAGAAACCTAAGGAGGATGGGTATTAGGTCTTCTCTAAATGTTTGATAAAATTCAGCCATGAAGCCATCTGGTCCAGGGATTTTGTTCTTAGGTAGTGTTTTGATTACAAATTCAATTTCATTGCTTATAATTGGTCTGTTCCGATTTTCTGTTTCTTCCTGGGTCAGTCTTGGAAGGCTTTATTTTTCTATAAATTTGTTCCATTTCTTCTAGGTTATCCAATTTCTTAATATATAATTTTTTTATACAATGCTCTAATAATTCTATTTCTGTGGTGTCTGTTATGATTTTCCCTTTCTCATTTCTGATTCTGTTTATGTGCATACACTCTCTTTTTCTCTTGATGAGTCTGGAGAGGGGTCTATCTATTTTGTTTATTTTCTGGAAGAACCAGCTCCTGGTTTCACTGATTCTTTCTATTATTTTATTCTTCTCAATTTCATTTATTTCTGCTCTGATCTTTATTATGTCCCTCCTTCTATTGACTCTGGGCCTCATTTGCTCTTCTTTTCCTAATTTCATTAATTGTAAGTTTAGACTATTCATTGGGGATTGTCCTTCTTTCTTGAGGTAAGCCTGTATTGCAATACACTTTCCTCTTAGAACTGACTTTGCTGCATCCCACAGGTTTTGGGGTTCGGTGTTTTCGTTTTCATATTGTCTCCATATATTGCTTGCTCTCTGTTTTCATTTGGTCATTGATGCATTGATTATTTAGGAGCATGTTGTTAAGCCTCCATGTGTTTGTGGGCTTTTTTGTTTTCTTTGCTAGAAATCATTTATTTCTAGTTTCATACCTTTGGGGTCTGAGAAGATGGTTGGCACAATTTCATTCCTTATGAATTTACTGAGGCTGTTTTTGTGGCCTAGTATGTGATCTATTCTGGAAAACGTTCCATGTACACTTGCAAAGAATGTGTTTCTGTAGAGATCCATCTGTTCTAATGTGTTGTTCAGTGCCTCTGTCTCTTTTTTTTCTGTGTGGCTGATCTGTCTTTTGGAGTGAGTGGTGCGTTGAAGTCTCCTAAAAAGAATGAATTGCATTCTATTTCCTCCTTTAATTCTGTTAGTATTTTTTTTACATATTTAGATGCTCCGATATTAGGTGCACATATATTTATACTGGTTATATCCTCTTGTTGTACTAATCCCTTTATCATTATTTAATGTCCTTCTTTGTCTCTTACTACTTTTTTTGTTTTGAAATCTATTCTAAGTACTGCTACTCCTGCTTTTTTCTCCCTCTTATTTGAATGAAATATTTTTTCCATCCTTTCACTTTTAATCTGAGTATGTCTTTGGGTTTGAAGTGAGTCTCTTTTAGAAGGCATATAGATGGGTCTTGCTTTTTATCCATTCTGTAACTCTATATGTCTTTTCATTGGTGCATTCAGTCCATTTACATTTAGGGTGATTATCAATAGATATGTACTTATTGCCATTGCAGGCTTTAGATTTGTGGTTACCAAAGATTCAAGGGCAGTTTCTTTACTATCTAACAATATAACTTAACTCACTTATTATGTTATTTCAAACACAATCTAAAGATTCTTTTTTTTCTCCCTTGTTCTTCCTCCTCCATTTTTTATATATTAGGTGCGGTATTCTGCACTTTGTGTATCCCTTGACTGACTTTGGGTGTAGTTGATTTTATTTTGCATTTGTTTAGTAATTAATTGGTCTGCTTCCTTTACTGTGGTATTATTTTCTCTAGTGACAGCTATTTAGCCTTATGAGCACTCCCATCTACAGTAGTCCCTTTAGAATACACTGTAGAGACAGTTTCCAAGAGGTAAATTCCCTCAACTTTTGCTTATCTGGAACTTGTTTAATCCCTGCTTCAAATTTAAATGATAATCTTGCTGGGTATTCTTGGTTGGAGGCCCTTCTGTTTCATTGCATTAAATATATCATGCCTCTCCCTTCTGTAAGGTTTCTGCTTAGAAATCTGCTGACAGCATGATGGAATTTCCTTTATACGTGATCTTCTTTCTCTCTCTGGCTGCTTTTAATATTCTATCCTTGTCCTTGATCTTTACCGTTTTAATTATTACATGTCTCGGGGTTCTCTTCCTAGGGTCCCCTGTAGGGAGATTTCTGCACTTCAATGACCTGAGAGACTATTTCCTTCCCCATATTGTGGAAGTTTTCAGCAATTATTTCCTCAAAGAGGCTTTCTATCCCTTTTTCTCTCTTCTTCTTCTTCTGGTACCCCTATAATGCGAATATTTTTCTATTTAGATTTTTTGCACAGTTCTGTTAATATTCGTTCATTCCTAGAGATCCTTTTTTCTCTCTGTACCTCAGCTTCTCTGTTTTCCTATTCTCCAATTTCTATTTCATTTACCCTTTCCTCTACCTCATCCAATCTACTTTTAAATCCCTCCAGTGTATGTTTCATTTCACATACAGTATTTTTCAAAGTTTCTATCTCTTTCTTGAAGTCCTCTCTCAGGTCTTGAATATTTTTCTCTGCTCTGTGAGCATGTTTATGATTTTTTTATTTTGAAATCTTTATCAAGAAGATTCAGTGTTTGTTTCACTTAGCTCTCTTTCTGGTGTCTGCTGAATTTTTGCTTGTACCAAATTATTTTGTCATTTCGTATTTCTAGTGATTTCTATGGAATAATAACATCGTTTAGGTGGCACCCTCTAGTGCCCAGAAGCTCTACTCTTTGGAGCTGTCCAGTATCTGGAGCAATGGTGGGAGTTGTAGGTGCATGGCACTGGCACCTGCTGGGAGAAAAGAATGCTTTCCTGCCTTGCTGCTTCCTTGCTGCAATGCCTGCCTCCACTGCCTGGTCCAGTGGGCTGAGCATCCATGGAGGAGCCTCAGCATTATGCCCCTATAGCTGCCATAGGCAGGAACACCCTCTGGTTGGCCTGGCATGACCGTGAGGGCAGCAGGTGTGCAGACCAGTGCATGATGGGAGGAAGGAGTGGCAGGCTGTGTATCACAGTAGGGGGCCTCAGAACTGCATTGCCGGCCAATGGAATGGATCATCTGAAGCTCCTGAAATTTCCAATCTGCTGGGCTGTGTGTGCCAAGATAATTTTGTCCACCTGTCCCTTCTCCTGAGCTTCAAGTTCTGTGTAATCTTTGCCCCTTTAACACCCCTCTCTCTATTGGGAAGTCTTTCGAAGTGCCCACCTTTCTTTTGTCCCAGAGCAGCCAGTTGTGTGTACCTGTTCTCCACAAGTGGCTGGAATCTCAGTCTCTCTGAGTATTCTGCCTGTGTTTGCTTTACAACCCCACCAATCTCCAGAGTACCATATAATGTGGGTTTGTGCTCCTGGAGCAGATCTCCAGGTCTGGGTATTTAGAAGTCCTGGGCTTCTACTCCCTCCTCACTCTGTTTTCCTTTCTCCTGCCTGTGATCTGGGGTAGGGAGAGGGCTTGGGTCCCACCAAATCATAGCTTTGCTACTTTTCCCTTTTCTGTAAGGTCTTCTTCTTTCCCCATATGTAAGCAGTCTCTTCTGCAGTCTTCGGATCACTCTTTTAGGATTGGTTTTATTTGCTGTATTTTCCTGTATTATGTGGTTCTGGGAGGAAGTTTCTGCCTCACTTCTCATGCCACCATCTTTTTCCACTTATCTTATTTTTTTTTAATTTAAGTATCATTGATACACAATCTTATATTGGTTTCAAATATACAACAGAGTGGTTCAACCATTGCCCATATTATTAAATCCTCACCCTAACTAGTGTAGTTACTATCTGTCAACACAGGAATGATGTAGGACAGGGACCTGAGACAAGCATCATAGTTAACTTTTTCTGCCTATGATGAAAAATGATGACATATAAACAGTATAGTAAGAACAGGAAGGATTCCATATTAAAGCTAAGATTCCATTTTAGAAACAAGGAAGTTAGGAAGTAAGATTTCTAACATATTCTTTAGCAAACAGACAATAACTCAATCTACTTTGGGGGCAGGGTGGGCAGTCCTGATTGATATGTTCTCAGAGGGAAGCTGCTATCTGGGAGAGGAACTGACCACTTTCTATGTTAAGTTAATTTTGAAGAATTACCTGGAGGACTAAAGGAAGAGAAGAACCTTAATGTCTCACACCTGAGACAAGCATTTTGATACCACTTTACAAGTCTATACCCCCTGGCTCTTTGGAAATTCCTTAAAAGACAGAACCCCAGCATTTTAGTGCGCTTCCTCTCTGAGGACACTCTTTTTGCTATTTCACTCTATTTCCAAGTCTCCATTTTACCCCTGATAAGTAGGGAGGGTCTTCTGCAAGCTCAGATGTGAGCCTGCGAGGTCCCATCACCTTGGTGACCTGGATGGAATTGCAGCTGCAGTAGCCTACCTGAAAACCTCGCTTCTTTGGGAAGCTCTCAGAATATAATCTCACTCCTGTGCTCCAAGGCTCCCAAAATCCCAGGGTCATAGGGGCTAGCCCCCATGCAGTGCAGATCCAATGAGACGCAGAATGATACCAAGTGACCCTGGATTTAAGAGATGGCAATGGAATCTGCCCTATACCAAGAAAATATTTAGCAAACTTTCCCTCTGCTCCTCTGCATTTTCCTTCTCTCAGCTGCCTGCAAAACCACTGCCATTCATTTCTACTCTCACTATAATGAATTCCTTCCTTTACTACACTCTTCCAACCTGCTCAAGAATTCTTTCTTGTTCAGAGTCAAGAAGTCCCCCTTGTCTAGCCTGAGGTTTCACCTGGTGTGCAGGGAGAGACCTCCCAGATGCAGCTGCCCAGAAACAGGAAGATGTTGCAGAATCATTGACTATATTCTCCATGCTGTACCTGAAGTTAAATTTTTAAAAAAGAAAGACCTGACTGCATGAAGCAAAAGAATGATCCAAGTCTTTGCTTTCCTGGTCTGATCAGATTTCTACTCATAATGGCCCTGCTTCCTCTGACTGGTTTCAGTATTAACACAAATAGTTCTGTTAGAGTAAATAGATAGCCAGACATCAACAGGGAAAAGGTTAAGGACGTCGGCCTTGTATAGTGGGATGGTGTTTACACTCAACTGGATGTCTACATTCTACACATTCCATGTAAGCTTGTCTCACAGGTTGTCGGGACTAAAAATAAGATAACAGACCAGCCAAAACTGACTGGCTCCAACATGGAAGATAAGTTGACCCAAACTTCTCCAAAATACATTCTACATTCATTAACATAGTCAAAATCATGCCTACGCACACCATGACAATTGCAATGAAAATCAAATACAGCCAAAAACTATTCCACCAACATGAGGGTGGAGCAAGCCCAAATTCTAAGAAGACCCCACCTGTTCCCTTTGAAAACTATCCCCACTTAGTGAATATTCATCTCCCTATACATAAGAAGGCCCCATTGTTTTCTTGAGATGACCTCCTCTGAGTTGGCCCATAACTTTCACGTCTCTCTAAACTCTTATATTCCAATAAAACTCTTAAAGATCAATTGCTTACTGTGTCCATTCTTGAACCCTTTATTGCAACACGACCAAGAACCCATCTCTGGTAACAGAGATCTAGGATCATCACACATTACCAGAACAACCCAAAGAATATCTAGAAAAACTTTGGTTCTGCAGCTATAAAAATCATTCCAATCCCAATTTTCTCCATCTGAGTATCTTTTTTTATTATTATTAAGGTATAATTAATATACAACCACATGAGCAACATTGTAGTAACTAGATTCCCCCATTATCAAGTACCCACCACATACTTCATTACAGTCACTATCCATCAGCATAGTAAGATGCTCTGGAGTGACTACTTGTCTTCTTTGTGCTATACTGCCTTCCCCGTGCCCCCCCCTACATTATGTGTGCTAATCATAATGCCCTTTAATCCCCTTATCCCTCCCTTCCCACCCACCCTCCCCAGTCCCTTTACTTTTGGTAACTGTTAGTCCATTCTTGGATTCAGTGAGTCTGCTGCTGTTTTGTTCCTTCAGTTTTTGCTTTGTTGTTATACTCCACAGATAAGTGAAATCATTTGATACTTGTCTTTCTCCATCCATCCCAGTATCTTAAAAAGTACTAGGAGTAGCAATTGCAAGAGAATTAGTATTAACACTAGACTATATTTTGTGATATGTAATCAAAAATGCTTCTTTCTCCAGCAAACCATAGCATCTTAAATTCCCACTGAGTTCTTGGGTATCCAGATAACACCACAAAAAAGCCTTAGTAATAATACCTTACATATGTGCAGCACTATACAATTAACCCTAGAAATAAATCTGTACTTGTGTCATTTATCATTAGAGAAAATTTAACTCACAGAAGTCACCATACATGCCCAAGATCATACAGCTTGACTCTGTGACCACAAATCCTCAACTAAGTCTAGTGTAAATATGCTGCCTCAGGTCCCAAGTAGGCTGAAAGGAACAACAGATGATCATGCATTAACATAAACCAATGGATTAATTCTCAGAAAACAGCACAAGACAGAGCTTTGAGGGAGAGGAAACAGACATATATTTTAAACTTAAAGAAGGCTGATCTTTGGGTGATCTGCAACTTGATGTCCTGCCCAGGAGGAAAAGGCTCCTGAGGGATGCACTAATGAGGTATGGTCTGGGCAGTCATGAACAATGAGGGGACAAGCCAGGAGAGGCACGGTACATGAGTAAGTAGCTTTCACAGCTTAACCTAGGCCTATATTGGTAATTACACTGTCTGTAGTAAAGGCTTAGTTGATACTATTATTTCTACCAACTGAGGAGCTTACTTTCCTCCAAACATACAAAAAGAAATATATCTTTTCACAACCTTAGGACTAGCAAAGTGATATCAATGAACTGCCTCTATTTAGCCCATTTAAAGGAAGTATATCAGAAAATCTCCTTTGTTTTAAATTGAGAGATTGCCTTACTGATTTAAAAAACTCAACAATTCAAAGATATTGTATATCTTTGCTCTTTAAAAGTAAAATAAGTTCAAATACAAAATGTCATTCCAATAAGCTCTATAATGGTAAATACACCATAAATTTCCAAAATATTATCTCTTCACAGAATTATCTCCTCAAAGAAACCACAGATCTTAATAGTAGTTGAATAATATAAAAATTCAAGGGAGCATCAGAAGGACCAAGGCTTTTCTTGAATTCTTTCTTGGTAGGTATGCCTTCAATTATATAATTCTCTATTTTTTTCCTAAAAGAGTTAACTGCATGATATACATAGGGAGTGGGGGCTAGCTAGAGATCATCTGTTAAATCCCCTGCCTCTAGACATACCTGTATTTTAAAACAATTTCATAAAACAATCCAAACAAATTAAAAACAAATACCTTGTCAAATACTGGTATGACTTCTGTGATGGCACTAAGCACTAAAATGAAATGCAATACCAATGTGAAAATGACATTTTTTCATATTTTATTTTCTTTTAGCTACTATTTAACTTTCGTCAAGGCCCAGAATGATAGTGGTATTAATTGTAATGGCTTAAATTGTAATACACTTAAAATTATATGTGATCTGTCACGTACAGGCATATAACCTTGCAAACTATTTAACTACATGAGTCTCACATTCCTCATTGTAAAAATGATAATACCTTCCTCATAGTAGGCCTGTAAGGATTAAATAAGTTTCAGAATTCTGTAACATACAGCATATGTTTAACACAATGACCCTTGTACTTAAATGAATTACACACATGAAATTGCTGTGTAAAAAATTCCATAAAATGGTAATCTTATCATCACTGACATATCATATTATAATTACATCCTCTTCACATTAAAAAAAATCTCAAATTTAACAGGGTTATTTGAGAACTAAATGAAATAGCACGTGTAAAAAATGTTTAGCACAAAGCAGACTCTCAATAAATTTTTGTTTAAAAATCTACAAATGAGATTCTGGGAAGATGACAGCGTGAGCAGGGTAGCAGAACTCTCCTCCCAAAACCATATATTTTTGTGAAAATACAAAAAACACAACTATACCTAAAAGAGAGACCAGAAGATACAGTACAACAGCCAGGCTACAGCTACATCTGCGAGAACTCAGCGCCTCCCAAAGCAGGTAAGATACAAAGCTGCGACACAGCGGGACCCAAGCACTCCCCCACCCCAGCGCACTGGTGGGAGGAAAAGATTCAGAGTGGGGAGGGAGTGGAAGCACAGACCGGCTAAATAACCAGCCCTGGTGATCTGCGCCGGGAGCACTGACACACATCGCGTGGTGTGTTGGACATTAGAAAACCAGAAGGGCAGGATCCAAGTCGGAGACTGCAAGCAGGTCCCCACAACCAGCTCACCTGGGAGAAAAGAAAAATGGGCTCTTTTTTTAAAGTCTTAAAGAGACAAGGGCCCAATAGCAGAACAAAATCATCCTAGCAAACTCAGCCCAGCAGGCTGGAAAACTTGAGGAATTTCGGGTCCCCTAATCAGCTGCCAGGTAAAGCAACCCCACCAAAGTCCCTCATGGCGATAAGCAGCCTGCCATTCATTCCCCCCGGGTGGTGCTGCAAACGGTCTGGCAGACCCACCACAACTGTGGATCAGCGGGAGAGCAGCCCCGCCCACAGCAGCCACAAAGAATCTCCTCCCGGCGGGTGCGCAGCTAACCAGGAAGGGCCGCAGAAGCCAGAGCAAGGTCTGGAAGGCACCAAGGGGTGAAGAACACACCCGGCATGGCTGAAAACACCCGCAGTGCTCTAGGCTAGCCTGAGGGCAGCCCTGCACACGACAGCTCAGGGGATTATCCCAGAGACTGCCTCCCGGTGTGTGGGTAACCAGCATAGGCTGAGGAGAAGGGCAAGGAGACCAAAAGGCAGGAAGGGACTTTGTTCTCCCAGCTGACACACGTGGCACCTGCCTGCAACCAATTCTCTCACCATGAAAAGACAGAAGAATATGGTTCAGTCAAGGACCACCCAAACAACCCCAGAGAAAGGTCCTGGAGGGATAGATTTAAACAATCTTCCTAAAAAATAATTCAAAATAAAAGTCATAATCATGCTGATGATCCTACAGAGAAATATGCAAGAACTAAGGGAGGAAATCAGGAGAGACATTACAGAAATGAAACAATCGAATGATGGACTCAAGAGCAGACTGAACGAGGTGCAAGAGACTGTTAATGGAATAGAAATCAGAGAACAGGAAAACAGAGAAGCTGAGGCAGAGAAAGATAAAAGGATCTCTAGGAATGAAAGAATATTAAGAGAACTGTGTCACCAATTCAAACAGAACAATATTCACATTATAGGAGTACCAGAGGAAGAAGAGAGAGAAAATGGAATAAAAGTGTCTTTGAAGACATAATTGAGGAAAACTTCCCCAAGCTGGGAAAGGAAATAGTCTCTCAGACCATGGAAGCCCACAGATCTCCCAACACAAGGGACCCAAGGAAGACAACACCAAGACACATAATAATTAAAATGGCAAAGATCAAAGACAAGAACAGAGTATTAAAGGCAGCCAGAGAAAGAAAAAAGATCACCTACAAAGGAAAACCCATCAGACTATCATCAGACTTCTCAACAGAAACTTTACAGGCCAGAAGAGAATGGCATGATATATTAAATGCAATGAAACAGAAGCGACTTGAACCAAGAATACTGTATCCAGCATGATTATAATTTAAATTTTAGGGAGGGATTAAACAATTCCCAGACAAGTGAAAGTTGAGGGAATTTGCCTCCCACAAACCACCTCTACAGGATATCTTAAAGGACTGCTCTGGATGGAAGCACTCCTAAGGCTAAAAACATGTCACCAGAGAAAATAAAATCATAGTAAAGAAAGCAGACCATTCAAATAATGAAAGGCAAAAATAAAATCAACTATCCACAAAACAGTCAAAGGAAATGTAAAAGAGTACAGAAAAAAACACCTAGCATATAAAGAATGGAGGAGGAAGAACAAGAAGGGCGAGAAATAAAGAATCATCAGACTGTGTTTATAATAGCTTAACAAGAGAGTTAAGTTAGACTGTTAGATAGTAAAGAAGCTTCCCTTGAACCTTTGGTAACGACAAATCTAAAGTCGGCAATGACAATAGTACATATCTATCAATAATCACCCTAAATGTAAATGGACTGAATGCACTAATCAAAAGACACAGAGTAACAGAATGGATAAAAAAGCAAGACCCATCTATATGCAACCTACAAGAGACGCACCACAAACCCAAAGACGTACACAGACTAAAAGTGAAGGGATGGAAACAACAGGGAGAAAAAAGCAGAGGAGTTGCAGTACTTGTATCAGACAAAATAGACTTCAAAACAATGTAACAAGAGGTAATGAAGGACACTACATAATGATAAAGGGGTCAGTCCAAGAAGAGGATATAGACATTATAAATATCTATGCACCCAAAAGAGGATCACCTACATATGTGAAACAAATACTAACAGACTTAAAGGAGGAAATAGAAAGCAATGCATTCATTTTAGGGGACTTCAACAAACCACTCACTCCAAAGGACAGATCAACCAGACAGAAAATTAGTAAAGACACTGAGGCACTGAACAACACACTAGAACAGACGGACCTAACAGACATCTACAGAACTCTACACCCAAAAGCAGCAGGATACACATTCTTCTCAAGTGCACATGGAACATTTTCCAGAATAGACCACATACTAGGCCACAAAAAGAAGCTCAGTAAATTTAAACAGACTGAAATTCCACCAACCAACTTCTCAGATCACAAAGGAATAAAACTAGAAATAAATTGTACAAAGAAAACAAAAAGGCTTACAAATACATGAAGGCTTCACAACATGCTACTAAATAATCAATGGATCAATGACCAAATTAAAACAGAGATCAAACAATATATGGAGACAAATGACAACAACAACAGCACAAAGCCCCAAATTCTGTGGGATACAGCAAAGGCAGTTCTAAGAGAAAAGTATATTGCAATCCAGGCCTATTTAAAGAAGGAAGAACAATCCCAAATGAACAGTGTAAAGTCACAATTATTGAAATTGGAAAAAGAAGAACAAATGAGGCCCAAAATCACCTGAAGGAGGGACACAATAAAAATTACAGAAGAAATAAATAAAATTGAGAAGAATAAAACAATAGAAAAAAAATCAATGAAACCAAGAGATGGTTCTTTGAAAAAATAAACAAAATAGATAAATCCCTAGCCAGACTTATTAAGAGAAAAAGAGAATCTACACACATAAACAAAATCAGAAAAGAGAAAGGAAAAATCACGATGGACCCCACAGAAACACAAAGAATTATTATAGAATACTATGAAAATCTATATGGTAACAAGCTGGAAAACCTAGAAGAAATGGACAACTTCTTAGAAAAATACAACCTTCCACGATTGACCAAGGAAGAAACAGAAAACTTAAACAGACCAATCACCAGCAACGAAATTGAATCGGTAATCAGAAAACAATCCAAGAAAAAAATACCCAGCCCAGATGGATTCACTGCTGAATTTTATCAGACATATAGAGAAGAAATAATACCCATTCTCCTTAAAGTTTTCCAAAAAATAGAAGAGGAGGGAATACTTCCAAATTCATTCTATGAAGCCAACATCACTCTAATACCAAAACCAGGCAAAGACCCTACCAAAAAAGAAAATTACAGACCAATATCCCTGGTGAACATAGATGCAAAAATACTCAACAAAATATTAGCAAACCAAATTCAAAAATACATCAAGAGGATAATATACCATGATCAAGTAGGATTCATCTCAGGGATGCAAGGATGGTACAACATTCGAAAATCCATCAACATCATCCACCACATCAACAAAAAGAACAAAAACCACATGATCATATCCATAGATGCAGAAAAAGCATTCAACAAAATTCAACATCCATTCATGATAAAAACCATCAACAAAATGGGTACAGAGGGCAAGTACCTCAACATCATAAAGGCCATATATGACAAACCCACAGCTAACATCATACTTAACAGCGAGAAGCTGAAAGCTTTTCATCTAAGATTGGGAACAAGACAGGGATGCCCACTCTCCCCACTGTTATTCAACCTAGTACTTGTGGTCCTAACCACAGCAATCAGACAAAACAAAGAAATACAAGGCTTCCAGATTGGTAAAGAAGAAGTCAAATTGTCACTATTTGCAGATGACATGATAGTGTACATAAAAAACACTAAAGACTCCACTCCAAAACTACTAGAACTAATATCTGAATTCAGCAAAGTTGCAGCTACAAAATTAATACACAGAAATCTGTTGCTTTCCTATACACTAACGATGAGCTAATAGAAAGAGAAATCAGGTAAACAATTCCATTCACAATTGCATCAAAAAGAATAAACTACCTAGGAATAAACCTAATGAAGGAAGTGAAAGACCTATACCCTAAAAACTACAAGACACTCCTAAGAGAAATTAAAGAGGACACTAACAAATGGAAATTCATCCCATGCTCTTGGGTAGGAAGAATAAATATTGTCAAAATGGCTATCCTACCTAAAGCAATCTACAGATTCAATGCAATCCCTATCAAACTACCAACAGCATTCCTCAATGAACTGGAACAAATAGTTCTAAAATTCATATGAAGCCACAAAGACCCCGAATAGCCAAAGCAATCCTGAGAAGGAAGAATAAAGCACGGGGAATTACGTTCCTAGACTTCAAGTTCTACTAAAAAGCCATAGTAATCAAGACAATCTGGTACTGGCACAAGAACAGACCCACAGACCAGTGGAACCCAATAGAAAGTCCAGACATTAACCCAAACATATATGGTCAATTAATATATGATAAAGGAGCCATGGATATACAATGGGGAAATGAAAGCCTTTTCAACAGCTGGTGTAGGCAAAACTGGACAGCTACATGTAAGAGAATGAAACTGGATTACTGTCTAACCCCATACACAAAAATAAACGCAAAATGGATCAAAGGCCTGAACGTAAGTCATGAAACCATAAAACTCTTAGAAAAAAACATAGGCAAAAATCTCTTGGACATAAACATGAGAAACTTCTTCAGGAACATATCTTCCCAGGCAAGGGAAACAAAAGCAAAAAGGAATGAATGGGACTACGTCAGAGTAAAAAGCTTCTGTACAGCAAGTGATACCATCAGCAGAACAAAAAGGTATCCTACAGTATGGGAGAATCTGTTCATAAATGACATATCCGATAAGGGTTTGACATTCAAATGATATAAAGAGCTCACGCACCTCAACAAACAAAAAGCAAATAAGCTAATTAAAAAATGGGCAGAAGAGCTAAACAGACACTTCTCCAAAGACGAAATTCAGATGGCCAACAGGCACATGAAAAGATGCTCCACATCACTAGTCATCAGAGAAATGCAAATTAAAACCACAATGAGATATCACCTCACACCAGTGAGGATGGCCAACATCCAAAACACAAACAACAACAAATGTTGGCAAGGATGTGGAGAAAAGGGAACCCTCCTACACTGCTGGTGGGAATGCAAATTAGCTCAACCATTGTGGAAAGCAGTATGGAGGTTCCTCAAAAAACTCAAAATAGAAATACCATTTGACCCAGGAATCCCACTCCTAGGAATTTACCCTAAGAATGCAGCAGCCCAGTTTGAAAAAGACAGATGCACCCCTATGTTTATTGCAGCACTATTTACAATAGCCAAGAAATGGAAGCAACCTAAGTGTCCATCAGTAGATGAATGGATAAAGAAGAAGTGGTACATATACACAATGGAATATTATTAAGCCATAAGAAGAAAACAAATCCTACCATTTGGAACAACATGGATGGGTGGGAAGGGACGTACAAGGGGGAAAAAAGGGACATTACAGTTAGCAGACATAATGTAGGCAGGGTGCACGGTGAGGGCTGTACAACTCAGAGAAGACAAGTAGTGATTCTATAGCATCTCACTACGCTGATGGACAGTGACTGTAATGGGATATGTGGGGTGGACTTGATGAAGTGGGGAGTTTAGAAACCATAATGTTGCACATGTAATTGTAGATTAATGATACCAAAATAAAAATAAGTAAATAAATAAATAAATAATCTATAAATGAAGCTACCAGTGAAACCAGGGACATTTATTATGCTATCTAACACAGACAATTATATGACTGCAATATTTACATATAATAATCTTTCATTTATAAGACAATATTATGTGGTATATTAAAATCATCAATTATTAATGCTTTGAGTCCAAAGACCCTCACGCAATATTATTAGAGTCAATATAATGTGAATTCCCCTTTCAGGACATTAGTTTTAGTATATATTTAAAAAACACATTATATATATATGTTATTTGGTTTCAGTGTACCAATACAAATAATTTCTCAGATGTCTGCATATGACATAACATCTACTTTAAAAGTGTACATATTGCATGTCCCTTTTTCCCCGTTGTCCCTCCCTTCCCACCCATCCTCCCCAGTCCCTTTCTCTTTGGTAACTGTTAGTCCATTCTTGGGTTCTGTGAGTCTGCTGCTGTTTTGTTCCTTCAGTTTTTTTCTTTGTTCTTATACTCCACATGAGTGAAATCATTTGATACTTGTCTTTTTCCGCCTGGCTTATTTCACTCAGCATAATATCCTCTAGCTCCACCCATGTTCCTGCAAATGTCTGGATTTGTTTTCTTCTTATGGCTGAATAATATTCCATTGTGTATATGTACCACATCTTCTTTATCCATTCATCTACCAATGGACACTTAGGTTGCTTCCATTTCTTGGCTATTGTAAATAGTGCTGCAATAAACATAGGGGTGCATCTGTCTTTTTCAAACAGGGCTGCTGCATTCTTAGGGTAAATTCCTAGGAGTGAGGGGGAAAAAGGGACATTATGATTAGCTGACATAATGTGGGTGCGGGCTTGGGGAGGGCTGTACAACTCAGAGAAGACAAGTAGTGAGTGATTCTATAGCATCTCACTATGCTGATGGACAGTGACTGTAATGGGGTATGTGGGGAGGACTTGATGAAATGGGGAGTTTAGTAACAATAATGTTGCACATGTAACTGTAAATTAACAATACAAAATATATATATATATATTTAATAACTGTCCTGAGGAAAAAAAATATATGTATATATTGCAATTTTTATAATACTAAAATTTTACACATCCCAATTTTTCAAAATCTATAAATAAATGATTCACTTTTATATTCAACTTACTGTTTACACAATATATATCTATACTTATATTCAATCACACACTCTTTCATTGGGTTTTATCTCCTGTCCTGGCTCTCTCTGAGTCAAGTTTCAAATTCTAACTGTATCCTCACCATGTCCACGTGGATATCCAATTATTACCTCAAATTTAATGTGCCTAAAGTAAACCTACCCTTTCCATAACAAAACCATTCCCCTCTTTGATTCTTCCGTTTCTGTCAATGAACCCCCAAGTTTAAAAACTCTGTCCTCTTTGGTCCCTTTCTCCTCCCTGGAAAGATATACAAAGAACAGCAAAGGACTTTAGAGTAAACTAGATCTGGATTAGTCCTGTTTCTACTTGTTACTAGTTCTGTGTGAGCTTAAATGAGTTATTATACCTTTTCTGAACTTAAGTTCCCATGTGTATAAAAATAGAAAGTTATCTTACCTTGCAAAATTTTGTAAGGCTTAAATATAACATTAAATATAAATATAATGGGAATTTATAAATATTGATCAAGCAACCTCTTTTCCTTTATCATATTCAGTCATCAAGAACTATAGTTCCTTACTTTGAAATGTCCCCAGTGTCACAACCTGTTTGGGGCCCTTCTCACTTAAATCCTCAAGTTCCAGATTTCATCTAATTCCTTATCCATCCATGTGGAGCAGGGGCCACAAAAAAGCCAGCCTGTCCAGAAACCTCTTCTTACCGGGCACACTAGCTCCCAATAGCACCTAAATTACTTCCTATCAATTTGGAATGCCAGAACAGTTCACTCCATCTAAGTTCCTTCTGCCCACTCTCCTTCATCTCTATGATCCTTTATGATTTCCTTCAGATTCTCTGAGAGTAACTCTGGTACAAATTCTCCACGGACTTCTTATCACCTACCCTTCTTATGCCTATCTAATCGTTCTGCCACCCAGGCTAGCTCCCCATGTCACCCTACCTTCTAACCCTAATGTGATCTTTAGGACTGCACCTCTTATAAACTCTTTTCAATGCTCCTATACTTTTCATTAAATGATCCCACTACCTCTTTACTCTACAATCCAGCTCTCTTAGATGGCACTATTTCTCTAGCAGTCCTCTTAAGAGGACTCTTTTTTTTTTTCTTATCCTTGGATCTCTAAGATGAGAGGAGGAATGATATTTTCAACTCCATGTCTGCTTACAGATCGTTACTACTCCATTCTTATTCAAAAATGCTTTCTCTTTGGGAGGCCAAGCCGTAAAACCAAATCACCCCTTTCCTAACCAACAGTGAGCTGCTATAAAATTCCTTGTCACTTTTTCACTGAGTGTTGGAAATACAATGGTGAATAAGGAAAATATAAGAGGAAGTTAAATGCGACATATTGAGTTAAATTAAATACACTAAAATTAATTTCACCTGTTTTTTATATTTTAATGTGGCTACCAGCAAATTTTAAACTATATATGTGGATCAATAAGCCAGAGCCTTCCATTCCAAGTCTAGCCTTCAATGTTGGAGCAATCTAGCTGAATGTGAAGTTGGAATTTGAACTCAACTGTACCCTTCCTCTCTATCTTTGGTAGTCTCTACCCTTCTACCTAGACCTATTCTACCTTCTACATATACCTATTTTACTCCTAGAAAACGGGTCTACTTACTAACTTCCAAATATACTGCATGCATTTGTGCCTCTTCCTACCCAGAATACCCCTTCCTTCCCCCCTGCAGAATAGTCTATCCTGTCACAGAGTATAGTTTTTTTTAAACACTTGCTGCCCTGCCCAATGGCAGGATTATATATCCTACTCTGTCAGTATCAGGCTTGTTATAAGAACAACAGAAATGTGAGAAGTGACATGTGCCATTTCTCAAGAAGAAGCTTTAATAGGAATAACTGCTTAGTTCCAATATGGTTTCTTTTCCTCTTAACACGAGAGCAGAAATGTCCCAGAGAGAAGCTACTGCATCAGCCTGGGTTCTGATGTAAAGATGTGGAGCAAAACTATAGCTGACCCACAGTGGACAAATCTAGATGCAAGAAATAAACCTCTGTTGTTGTAAATCTCTGGGATTTTTGAGTCATTTATTATCACTTTATAATTTAGCCTAAACTGGCTAATATGTCATATCCTGTTACCAATAATCATTTCCATTCTTCAAAATCTAACCTAAGCCCCACTATTTCCATAAAATTTTCCCTGATCAGTTTAGACTTGTTATCTTTTCCTCCTCTAAATTCCTAAAGTTCAGCAGTACCACTTTTTTTTTGTAATTCTAGTCTATTCTTATTTTTAATTATTTTATTTAAATCTGAATCATGTAAAATTGCTGAATGGCTGCTAACATCACACAAACATAGACAATCAGGTATTATGAAAACATATAAAACCACTTCTGAAACAGTCTTGAAAAAAAAAAGAGGAGCCCACATCTAATCAGCTTTCTAGACACACCCAGTCATTTATAGGAAATATAGGAAACACAAAAATGTGTTGAATCACAACATGGGAAAGCAATCAAGAAAATAATCTGCTTTCTTCAAACAAAAAATGTTGCAAGAAAAAAAAGATATAGGGAGAAATCCATATACAAAATAAATTTAAAACTAACTGGAAATTTCATATTAAGGAATTATTATTTAGTATGATTATATATATATTTGGTGTGATTATGTATGTATTATGTAGTGTGCTATATACATTCATATATATATATATATATTTATATAACCCTATGTCAGTGTGGTTTCCTCACATTTATTTGAGTCCTTAGGTTTGTCCTAGTTCTGCCAAATGGCTACAGACATTGTCCACAAAGGAATTAACTGTGGCGAACTGGTGCCTAAAAGAGAGAAAAAACCACTAGAGGCCTTTCACATTAATGCTAACACCTTTTGATTAAGAGGGTATGCAGTACAGGAAGGTAAAAGCCTCAAGTTTCTTATGCTCCTACTTTCTGTATGGAAATCAAATTTAAATTTTAAACATTATAATAAAACATACTAATTAAAGTTACATTCCCAAGACCTAAGGAAGCCATTGTGGAGGGAAATCGAAGGTTCTGCTCACAAGTCCAGTCAGATATAACACTCACCCAATATTGCCTTGTGTTTGATATAAATTTCCTTCTAATCTTGTAAGGGCAAATGTGCAAAATTAGGAAAAATGTACACAAAATAACTTGAATGCAAGTAAGAATGTGATAAGTGTGGTTCAAATAGAGCTATATATAACTTAACTTGATAAGTAGTTATGTTTCTGTTTAAATTCCACATAACTGTTTACACTTTTCAAAATGGCTAATCAAAACTTGCAAAGCAAAAAGAAAGATAGGTTTAGAATTAAGAAATGTGGTGCTTCCCTGATGTATCCAAGGTTTGCTTTATTTTCATCAGAAGCAGTTTACACAGATTCAGAAAACTAATCTGAATTTTAAAAATGGATTTTAAGCCCTGATTTATCATTTTTAAAACTCTGCAGAAGTCAAACTTGCTTTGTAGGAATTCTATATACTTAAGAATTTACTCAATTATATCTCTTAGCCTATTTCTTCTCTTTGTCACTAAATATTCATAATATTCAAGGTAGTTGGCAACAGTAAATACCACATCCATTTTAGACCTGAAAAACTAAGAATAAGAGACTTCTACTGGCCTGTCAGAAAGATGATAGCCAAGTAACAAAAAGAGAATAAAAAATGGAAGGAAGACAAGCCGAGGAATTTAAGATGGCAGTGGGAGAGGTGAGACAGAGAGCTCCTCCTAAAACCACAGACAGTATAAAAATATAGTTAATAAATACACCTAACCTTCAGACAGTAACAAGAAAGAAGGCTAAACCTGACTGCATACAGACCTCACAAACAGAGCAGACTTCAAGAAACAGGGTAACATATGAAAGTCTTAATCCGGTGGGACCCAAGCCCTTCCCTCACCCCAGCTCACCGCCGGGAGAAAGAGAAACGGAGCGGAGGGGGTGGAAGCCTCGGACTAATGAACACCTAGCCCTGGACATCTGCTTTGTGAGCAGAATCCTATAGTGTGTGGTGCTCTGGGCATTGGGGAGCTCGGACAGGCAGAGTACTTGAGAAATTGACATTCCAGCCGTTTGTGGAGGAGGAGATCCAAACCCGGCTGCTCTGTGTCAGAGGAAAGTCAGGCAGTCTGAGAGGCTTCCTAGCAGCGAGAGGTCTGCTGAAGGGCAGGGATTGCATGGAGCTTGCTGTGCAGGAGAAGGGAGAGCTGAACAAGACTGTCTGGGTGCACTCTGCCCAACTGGTTGGGAACTTTGAGAAGCTTCAGGTGCTCCATCCCCCTGACTGCCTACTCAGCTCCCAGGCCCCCCATTGTGACACACAGCCTGCCGAGCCTTCCTACTGGCCTGCAGGCACCAGCTCACAAAGCCTCACTCACTACGCAGGAAATCAGGCCAGCCAGAGGGAGGCTCTGCCTACAACAGCTAGAGACACAAAGCACGGAAGTTTACCCATGTATGCTTGGCCCACTGCCTCTGACACTGGAGACTGGCACCACAGATGGGAAGCAGTAAACAGATCTTTCCTCCCCCTAGGCACCAGCTCTGCTCCCCTATGACCCCCAACCTCACTCTAGGGGCTGAGCAGCTCTAGAGACTGAAGTTTCTGCACAATAGTGGACACCACATAGAAATACGAAACGTCAAAAGAACATGGTTCAGACCAAAATCGCACAAACCCCAGAAAGAGAGTCAAATGAAACTGAACTCACCAATATTCCTGAAAGAGAGTTCAAAATAAAAATTATAAACATGCTTATCGAGGTACAGAAAAATATTCAAGACCTCAGGAACGAATTTAAGATGGAGATTCAATCATTAAGAAATACCATATCGGAAATGCAACATACAATGGAGGGATTTAAAAGCAGATTAGATGTAGTAGAAGAGACGGTAAATGGAATAGAAATTACAGCAGAGGAATACAAAGAAGCTGAGGCACAGAAAGAAAAAAGTATCTCTAAGAATGAAAGAACTATTGAGAGAACTGTGTGACGTATCCAAACGGAACAATATTCGCATTATAGGGGTACCAGAAGAAGAAGAGAGAGAAAAAGGGATAGAAAGTGTCATTGAGGAGGTAATTGCTGAAAATTTCCCCAATCTGGGGAAGGAGATAGTCTCTCAAGCCATGGAGGTGCACAGATCTCCCAACACAAGGGACCCAATGAAAACAACATCAAGACATATAATAATTAAAATGGCAAAGATCAAGGATAAAGGCACACTTTTAAAAGGAGCTGGAGAGAGAAAAAAGACCACATACAAAGGAAAACTCATCAGGCTATCATCAGACTTCTCAACAGAAACCTTACAGGCCAGAAGGGAGTGGCATGATATATTTAATGCAATGAAGCAGAAGGGCCTTGAACCAAGAATACTTTACCCAACAAGGTTATCATTTAAATTTGAAGGGGGGATTAAACAATTTCCAGATAAGCAAAAGCTGAGAGAATTTACCCCCCACAAACAACCCCTGCAGTGCATTTTGGAGGGACTCCTATAGATGAAAGTATTCCTAAAGCCAAATAGATGTCACCCAAGGGATAGACAAAGAGCACATAATATGATTCATAACATACAAAGAATGGAGGAAGAAGAAGAAGGAGGGAAAAAAAAGAACCTTTAGGTTGTGTTTGTAATAGTATATGAAGTAAGTTAAATTAGAGTGTTAGATACTAAGGGAATTGACCTTGAACCTTTGGTAACCACGAATCTAAAGCCTGCAGTGGCAGTAAGTACATACCTATCAATAATTATCCTAAATGTAAATGATCTGAATGTACCTATCAAAAGACATAGAGTTACTGAATGGATAAAAAAACAAGACCCATCTATATGCTGCCTACAAGAGACTCACCTTAAACCCAAAGACATACACAGACTGAAAGTGAAGGGATGGAAAAAGATATTTCAGGCAACTAACAGTGAGAAAAAAGCAGGAGTTGCAGTACTTGTATCAGACAAAATAGACTTCAAAACAAAGAAAGTCACAAGAGACAAAGAAGGACATTACATAATCATAAAAGGGTCAGTCCAACAAGAGGAAATAACTATTATAAATATCTATGCAACCAACACAGGATCACCTACATATGTGAAACAAATACTAACAGAATTAAAGGGGGAAATAGAATGCAATGCATTCATTTTAGGAGACTTCAACACACCACTCACTCCAAAGGACAGATCAACCAGACAGAAAATAAGTAAAGACACAGAGGCACTGAACAACACACTAGAACAGATGGACCTAACAGACATCTACAGAACTCTACACCCAAAAGCAACAGGATACACATTCTTCTCAAGTGCACATGGAACATTTTCCAGAATAGATCATATACTAGGCCACAAAAAGAACCTCAGTAAATTCAAAAAGACTGAAATTGTACCAACCAGCTTCTCAGATCACAAAGGTATGAAACTAGTAATAAATTACACAAAGAAAACGAAAAAGCCCACAAACACCTGGAGGCTTAATAACATGTTCCTAAATAATCAATGGATCAATGACCAAATAAAAACAGAGATCAAGCAATATATAGAGATAATGACAACAATAATTCAACACCACAAAATCTGCGATGCAGCAAAGGCTTTGCTAAAAGGGAAATATATTGCAATACAGGGCAACTTCAGGAAAAAAGAACAATCACAAATGAACAGTCTAAACTCACAATTAACGAAACTAGAAAAGGAAGAACAAATGAGTCCCAAAGTCAGTAGAAGGAGGTACATAATAAAGATTAAAGCAGAATAAATAAAATTGAGAATAATAAAACAATAGAAAGAATCAATGAAAGCAGGACCTGGTTCTTTGAGAAAATAAACAAAATAGACACACCCCTAGCCAGACTTAACAAGAAAAAAAGAGTCTACACACATAAACAGAATCAGAAATGAGGAAGGGAAAATCACTATGGATACCACAGATATACAAAGAAATATGACAAAATACTATGACAAATTATATGCTAACAAACTGGATAACCTAGAAGAAATGGACAACTTTCTAGAAAAATACACCTTCCAAGGATAACCCAGGAAGAAACAGAAAATCTGAATAGACCAATTACCAGCAAAGAAACTGAATTGTTAATCAAAAAACTGCCTAAGAACTAAACTGGACTAGATGGTTTCACTGCTGAATTTTATCAAACATTTAGTGAAGACCTAATACCCATCTCATTAAAGTTTTCCAAAAAGTAGAAGACGAGAGAATATTCCGAAACTCATTCTATGAGGCCAACATCACTCTAATACCAAAACCAGGCAAAGACAACACAAAAAGGGAAATTACAGACCAATATCCCTGATGAATATATATGCAAAAACACTCAACAAAATATTAGCAAACCAAATTCAAAAATACATCAAAAAGATCATCCATCATGATCAAGTGGGATTTGTCCCAGGGATGCAAGGATGGTACAACATTTAAAAATCCATCAACATCATCCACCACATCAATTAAAAGAAGGACAAAAACCACATGATCATCTGCATAGATGCTGAAAAAGCATTTGACAAAATTCAACATCCATTCATGATAAAAACTCTCAACAAAATGGGTATAGAGGGCAAGTAACTCAACATAACAAAGGCCCTATATGACAAACCCACAGCCAACATTATACTTAACAGCGAGAAGCTGAAAGCTTTTCCTTTAAGATCAGGAACAAGACAAGGATGCCCACTCTCCCCACTTTTATTCAATATAGTACTGGAGGTCCGAGCAAGGCAATCAGACAAAACAAAGAAATACAAAGCAGCCAGATCGGCAAGGAAGAACTCAAACTGCCCTTGTTTGCAGATGACATGATATTGCATATAAAAAACCCTAAAGAATCCACTCCGAAACTATTAGATCTAATGTCTGAATTCAGCAAAGTTGTGGGATACAAAATTAATGCACAGAGATCTGTTGCATTCCTATACACTAATGATGAACTAGCAGAAAGAGAAATCAGGAAAACAATTCCATTCACAATCACATCAAAAAGAATAAAATACCTAGGAATAAACCTAACCAAGGATGTGAAAGACCTATACCCTGAAAACTACAAGACACTCTGAGGAGAAATTAAAGAGGACACTAATAAATGGAAATTCATCCCATGCTCTTGGCTAGGAAGAATTAATATTGTCAAAATGGCCATCCTGCCTAAAGCAATCTACAGATTCAATGCAATCCCTATCAAAATACCAACAGCATTCTTCAATGAACTACAGCAAATAGTTCAAAAATTCATATGGAACCAAAAAAGACCCTGAATAGCCAAAGCAATCCTGAGAAGGAAGAATAAAGCAGGGGAGATTATGCTCCCTGACTTCAAGCTCTACTACAAAGCTATAGTAATCAAGACAATTTGGTACTGGCACACAAACAGACCCATAGACCAGTGGAACAGAATAGAGAGCCCAGATATAAACCCAAGCATATATGGTCAATTAATATACGATAAAGGAGCCATGGATATACAATGGGGAAATGACAGCCTCTTCAACAGCTGATGTTGGCAAAACTGGACAGCTACGTGTAAGAGAATGAAACTGGATTACTGTCTAACCCCATACACAAAAATAAACTCAAATGGATCAAAGACCTGAATGTAAGTCATGAAACCATAAAACTCTTAGAAAAAAACATAGGCAAAAATCTCCTGGACATAAACATGAGTGACTTCTTCATGAACATGCCTCCCCAGGCAAGGGTAACAAAAGCAAAAATTAACGAATGGGACTATATAAAACTAAAAAGCTTCTGTACAGCAAGGGATACCATCAGTAGAACAAAAAGACATCCTACAGTATGGAAGAATATATTCATAAATGACATATCCGATAAGGGATTGACATCCAAATTATATAAAGAGCTCACACACCTCAACAAACAAAAAGCAAATAAGCCAATTAAAAAATGGGCAGAGGAGCTGAACAGACACTTTTCCAAAGAAGAAATTAAGATGGCCAACAGGGACATGAAAAGATGCTCCACATCACTAGTCATCAGAGAAATGCAAATTATAACCACAATGAGATATCACCTCACACCACTTAGGATGGCCAACATCCAAAAGACAAACAACAACAAATATTGGTCAGGATGTGGAGAAAGGCGAACCCTCCTACACTGCTGGTGGGAATGCAAATTAGTTCAACCACTGTGGAAAGCAGTATGGAGGTTCCTCAAAAAACTCAAAATAGAAATACCACTTGACCCAGGAATTCCACTCCTAGGAATTTACCCTACGAATGCAGCAGCCCAGTTTGAAAAAGACATATGCACCCTTATGTTTATCGCAGCACTATTTACAATAGCCAAGAAATGGAAGCAACCTAAGTGTCCATCAGTCAATGAATGGATAAAGAAAATGTGATATATATACACAATGGAATATTATTCAGGCATTACAAGAAAACAAATCCTACCATTTGCAACAACATGGATGGAGCTAGAGGTTATTATGCTCAGTGAAATAATCCAAGCAGAGAAAGACAAGTGCCAAATGATTTCACTCACATTTGGAGTATAAGAACAAAGAAGAAACTGAAGGTAGAAAACAGCAGCAGACTCACAGAACCCACGAATGGACTAACAGTTACCAAAGGGAAAGGGACTGGGGAAGATGGGTGGGAAGGGAGGGATAAGGGGGAAAAGGGGCTATTACAATTAGCACACACAATGTAGCTGGGATGGGGATGCAGTGGGGGGATACAGGTAAGGCAGTATAACACAGAGAAGACAAGTAGTGATTCTATAACATCCTTCTATGCTGATGGACAGTGACTGGAATGGGGGTATGCGGTGGGGATTTGATAATAGGGGGAGTCTAGTAACCATAATGTTGCTCATGTAATTGTATATTAATAATAGCAAAATAAAAAAATATTTTAAATGGAAGAAAAAAAAGAACCAAAAATCAATAGTTTATTCAGTGGGCACATCTCTGCTATAACAGGGGCTAGGCAAGGGTAGGCAAAGTCTTTAGCATTAAATCAGGAAAGCTAGATGAAAAGTTCACAGACTTTGTTAATTTCTAGTTTCTTTTAAAAAGAGAGTGTACTGATAGATAAAAAGATAAAGAGTATGAAAAAATTAAAATCAGCATTATAAGAACATTTACCTTGATAGGACAGAAACAAAAGATATTTATCTATTTTCCTGACAATACTTGACCCTATTTTTGGAAAACAATTTGACTGAAACTTCTAAACTTTCAAAGTATACGTTTTTTAGAGCAGACACCCATAAGGTAAGAATGCTCTTGTTACTCTAATAACAAGAAAAGTCATTCTCAGTTTTAAGTGGGTAATGTGTTTTCAAAGGTGGTTGACAACTGCTGATAAACTCAATGAAAGAAACAGCATTAAAATTTAGATATCTTAAGAAAATTTTACTAACAATTTCATTAGGATGACATGAATGTCAGTGTAAAGTTTGCTGAGGACAACTATTCTGCCAAATTCAAATCACTTTGAATGTAAGGATGTACAAGCAAGAAAGAAAATTTTTCCTTCCTCAACTTCCCACCACAAAACAATCTGACCCCTGGGATAATCTTATTCACTAATTAGTTACAACACCTATCATCTCAAAACATACCACTTCAGCTCAATCATCTACTGATCTCCACTGAATAACCTCAACCAATTAAAAAAAAATACTGATCTAGTCACAATATAAAAACCCCACAGTAAAGAAAACATATAATCAGTGCAATACAACTTAAAATAAGTCCCAACTCTGACAAGTGTTGATACAAAGGAAGGAAAATTCCCCTTTCTTAATACCTTACTAAGCCAGCTTCTAGGAATTAATAAAAAGAGCGAGTTATAAATTAGATCATGATTCCCTCAGAATACAGAGGAAAGGTGCTTTCACAGAGTTGAAACCTAGATTTACATAAAATTGAAATAAAAGATCCAGTCTCTTCAGAGAAAAGAATAAAAATTATCTATCCCCCTTTATTAAATCATTTAATACTTCACCCAGTTCATAATATCCAGATCCAACATCACTTCATAATATGAGTCATGTTGAGCTTCTACTCATAGACCCCACAATAGTGATAAATTGAGACAAGGCCTTTTGGTCTTTTATAGGAAAGTTCAAAACATTTACAACATTTTTTATCAGGTTGCAAAAATTTTACTAACATTTCTCATAATCATGGCTATTCTTGTGGTGGTATACTGATAATGACAATAAGATAAGAAGTTAAAGTATTACTTCTTTGGATGATATTTCTAATTATAATTAAAATTATTTTAAGCTCTTCTTAATGTATTTATGACACCAGGGCTCATGTCCTATCCATACACATTTATAAAATTGTTCCCTTCCAATAGCTACATGATCAGAGAGGCTCTTTAAACATATATGAAGCAGTATGTCTCATAAGCTAGAAGGCACCAATTAATCCATTGTGTTGGTCAAGAGAATTTGTACTTTATCATAGGCAATACACATACCCTCACAACTCTATTAAGTAAGGACTGGTATTGCCATTTTAAAGATGGATAAAACTGGGGCTCAGAGAACCCTATGACACAGTAAGTGGTAGAGCTGGAGTTTTAAATCTTGTTTAATTCCAAAACCCATGCTCTATTTACTGTGTTATGTTACCTAAAGAGAGAACCACCTCAAATGGGTTTTAATGAGTTTGGTCCATCCCCAGTTCATCAATTGTGTTTATATGCTATTCAACCAGGACATTTTGTTTGTGAAATGTCAAAAGTTTCTCCATTTTTTCCCCTTCATCTTTGTCAACATCCTCAGCTCCCAACAGCCTAAGTTCAAATGTTTAAACCTAAAATATATGGGCGAAAGTTGTTAAATTGTTTTCATTCATTTGGTCTCTCCTTACTGAGTGCCTACTACATAGCAAGCATTTGCTAATTTGCTATTTTAGCCCCTGTTATCCAGCAATGAGTGCTTAGAGATATCTAAAATGAGAAACTTCATTAACCCCATGATTTGAGTAATTAGAAACAAATGTGCACTTTTTGTTTTACACATTTGTCTATAATTAAGATATGTATTACCTCTTCTTCAAGAAAATTTATGTTATTTTAAGTTCTACTGTGTGCCGTCCTCCCTTATTAGTAATTAAATTTTTACATCCAGGCAATAAAGCCAGGAGGCAGAGGGTGTAGTCCTATCAAAGTGGACTTAGAGCCAGACAGACAGGTTGTAGTTTCAGTTCTAGTACTTATGTTTGCGTAGCCTTAACTACACCACATAATCTTTCTGAACCCCAATTTTCTCATACGTAAAACTGAGATAATTATTATAGCCACCTTGCAGGAATTTTGTGAGAATTAAACAAGGTATATGTAAAGTGCCTGAAAGAAAGGAGGTACTCTGCAAATAGCAAAAGATTGGCTTACTGAAACAACTAACTTTGTTTTTAAAGGCCATTACATTAATACCCAGTTATTTACCTCTCTCCATTTTAGGGCAGCCTATTATTATTTATTGAATGGGAATCAGGAAATTTGGTTTATACTTCTGGTTCCTTTTCTTGCTAGTTGTGTCACCCTGGGTAAATCACTTAATCTCTAACATTCAATATAAAGATAAAAATCCACACTGCCCTTAACTGCTTGCTATAATCTTAACATATCTTTTCTACTTACAGGAGAACAAGAAGGGAAAGAATATGGATTTTTCTATAAGAAAGACCCACTTTCCAGCCCCATAAACCTGAACTAATCACTTAATCTCTCTTCAGCCCACCTATGTAACCTGGGATTCTTTCTTTAGTCTATCATGAGGCACAAAGACAGAAAGCAAACAAAGTAAACTACAAAGAAGCTAAAAGTGTAAGACTCACTAATTAGCAAATAAATTAGAAGCCAGCATTTGCTTTGAACCTGCTGTAGGAAGGATGTTATTAGATCAAGCTTTTCTACCAAAGTATTCCTGCTTTTAACACTTCAGATGCTTAAATGTAACTTCATTACTAATAAATAGAGGATTTCTTAACCTGGGTTTCTAGGGATCTTAAATCATCTTCAACTTTTTCTGTGTCTGCACATAGTGTGCATTTTCATGAGAAATAATTCATTGTCTTTTCAAAGGGATATATTCACATATTCAAAGGGATCTATGACACCAGAAATGTTTAAGAACCAGTAGGGAACCATTTGACCCAGTAATTCCACTCCTAGGAATTTACCCACAGAAAACAAGATCCCTGATTCAAAAAGACATATGCACCCTTATATTTATTGCTGCACTATTTACAATAGTCAAGATATGGAAGCAACCTAAGTGTCCATCAGTAAATGAATGAATAAAGAAGATGTGGTACATATACACAATGAAATATTATTCAACCATAAGAAGAAAAGAAATCCTGCCATTTGCAGTAACAAGATCTAGAGGGTATTATGCTCAGTGAAAAAAGTCAGGTGGGGAAAGATTAATACAAAATGATTTCACTCATTTGTGGAGTATAAAAACAAAGTGAAACAGAAGGAACAAAAAACCCCATAGACTGATAGACACAGATAAGAGACTAGTGGTTGGTTACCAAAGAGTAAGGGTTGGAGAGAGTGAGTGGAGAGGGAGAAGGGGAGGGGCACTACAATTCACAATCACAACATAGGTAGGTCACTGGAACGGTAGTACAGCACAGAGAATACAATTAATGACTCTGTAACATCTTACTATGCTGATAGACAGTGACTGCAATAGAGGGGGTAAGGTCTTGATAATATGGGTGAGTGCTGAACCACTGTTTTGTGTTTATGAAACCCTCATAAGATTGTATAGATAATTTAATTTAAAAAACCAGTAGGGAGGAAAAATGAATATAGTATTTAGCTCTGTTAATAGATGAGCAATACTAACAATGTTCTGAATAAACTTTATTCTTTCACCACTCAGCCTGGGCACATGTTGCTCTCTCTGCCCTCCATTCCTCTTCTCCACTTCCAGTTCCTCTGCCTACAACTTTCACTGGGCTAATTCCTTCTTAATCATTCAGGACGCAACTCACGCATCCTTCCTCCAAGAAACTTTACTGAACTATTACTATGTCCACGCTCAGGCTGTCAGGAACCATTTCTGGCCTCAGAAATTTGTGTACAACTCTATCACTGCCTAGGTGATAACTTGCTAATTCTATTGCTCCTCCACTAGGATGGGAGCTCATTGAAGGCAAGGTCTTTTTCTAATACATCTCAGAATTTCTAGTTTTGCAGAATGCCTGGTACACAGAAGGTATTCAATATATATTTTGAAAAAATTATGTTAAAAGTAAATAGTCCACAACATAGTGATTTCTTCCACAAAGCTATGACACACAGATTAATAAGCAATTTACTACAATTAGTGACTTCTAAGACTCCTGAAAAAAGGTAGCAAACTATAATTGTTGGCATATTGTTTTCCCATCCCCTTCCACCAAAACTCAGAGACTTTTTCCATAATATTGTTGAAAATCTTTATTAAGGAATTTTAATCCTATATAAAAGTTTCCAATTATACATAACATTATAGGAGTCTTTTTGTGTTTGCTTGTTTTGTTTTCTTTCAGTTGACATGCAAGTACATTGTTTTGAAAGGCTACTTAGAGGCTCAAATGTTCACAATCAATACTCAAAAATATGTGACAAAAACATCTTCCTTTAGAGTTTGAAAAAGAAAAAAATTTCTTTTATGAATCCATTAAAATAAATGGAAAACATGAAAAGTAAAAATTATCATATTCCCATATGGCAAACACCATCAATGATTAATTGAAAGCTTTCACATTTTTCACACTATATTTTTTTATAATCAGAAAAATCTAATTCAGCTAAGAATGATGCTGAAATTTAACAATTGATTAAAATATTCTAAAACTCTCAAAAGACTGTGCTATTCTTAAATGACTAAAAGACAAAGCTGTGACTTTGTTAAAAGTATCTTTGCAAAATACTAACACCCTTCTGACCTTAATGAATATAGTTGATAGCACCTCTCACTGAAGGTGACACTGAGCCAAGATACTGAAACTAAAGCCAAAGGCCACATTCATAGATCTCAGAAATACAGACATTATCAGAGCTCCTTAGAAGAAACAAGCACATAAGTGTCAAGGAAACAGAGGTGTTTTCTGTCCCAATACTTTGGGGATCTTTAATAAAGCTATGTTCACTGATGGTACAGAAGATAATAAAGGCAACAAAAAATAATTTGAAGTTTTAAAAATATTTCTTAAGAGGAAGTACAGCATAGAGAATATGATCAGTAATATTGTTATATCTTAGTATGGCAACAGGAGGTAACTACACTTAATATGGTGAGCATTTAGTAATGAATATAATTACCAAATCACCATGCTGTACATCAAAAACCAATAAAATATTGTTAATCAACTATATTCTAATAAAAAATTAAAACAAAAATAAAAATATTTCTAAAAAGGGACAAACTTATGTAAGTCCACATTCCTTTTTCCACAATTCTAAAATCTTTAAATCTCTGAAAACAGATTTTTTCCCCATAACTTTGCTGCCAAAACTAATTTGTCAGCAAATTTAACCTATTGATATGACACTATTTATAACTCTTAATTCAATTGGTGTGAATGTGCTATTAATGTGTTTGATTACAGGGTACTCTCCCATATTATGTAATTGACAGTACATATGCTGCATTACCTTTCCATAATAAAAAATCTGGGTTCTGAAATGTATTTGTATCTAAGGTTGCCAGATGAGAGACTGTAACCCAGATTTCCTCTTCTCTTAAAGGTGATTTTACTATTAAGCCTTTAGGAAAAGGCAAACATGCACACAAACATGCACACACCGATTAAGCTACCATTTCATTGCAGGTGTAAGACATTGTGCACTTTCCATAATTTATCTCTAATTCTCACTTGAAAAGTAGGTGTTACTATCCCCAGTTTGTAAATAAGGAAACTAAAGCCAAAAAGACTTAACTCTTTTGCCCAACTACTAACAAAAGCTAGAAAACATTATTCTCATTTCTAAGGCTTTTTAAAATGTCAAGATTCTGTCTACAGATATTTCAGAAAACATAAAGTTGCCTTTTTAAAAGACTCATTTATGGCACAGAGAAAATGATCAGAGCCCAGGCCATTTTCACAGACTGCATCATTCTAAACTTTCTGGTCTATATGGCCCACCACATAAGTATTAAACTTCGCAATATAGGAAAACAAATTATTTTACCAGGTAATATAAACAAAAGCTTTTTTATGATAGTTGGAAAGGAGGGAGAAGAATCTGAGAAAATGACACAGATGCAATCTAGCCTGAGACTAATACTCCCACACTTAGTTAACTGTAAGGTTTCTCTTTTATTAATAGTCAAAATGTTGGGGAAGGAGAAGAATTTTGGCATTCCTTTCCTCATTTTAAGAACAATATTTAAAAGAAGAAACTTCTTTTTCAAATCTGACCCTCTTACAGAGCTATCCGGATGCTTTAAAAAAAAGTATCATTAGTGCCCCTTCACTCCTTCAAGAAATTCCTCAAATTCCACCTCATATAGACATGTTCCATGACACATAGCTCAGACAACAATTCCACATCCTCCAAAACTTGGTGTTTGCTTTCTTCTGATAACAAATACAGCAAACCAATGAAGAAAAATGAAAAATAAATATTGTTAATCAATATGTTTAAAGCTTTCTTTTATATGTGAAGTACAGGTAATACATTTGAATTTTTTATATTCAAGCTTTAGGAGAAGTAAGGAAATACCATTTATTAGGCTTTTCAGATGTATTTTCTCTAGTATTTACAACTATCCTACAAATATCCCCATTTTATACATGAAGAAACTAAAGATCAGAAAATTTGAATCCAAGAAACAGGAGTTAAACAAGGCTCTGAGCCAGTTCCTTCCACTTCACCTTGCTAACATATGCTTAGGTTAGAATAATATTTTCTGTAGGGTAGTAATTTTCATCATGGCTATTATTCCTTCAGCATGCAGTATGCTGCAATACAAACAGAATGGTGAATAACAAATCTGTTGAAATAGCCAAAAGACCACATCTTATATTAATTATTTGCAGATCTTGAACAAGTTGCTTAAGTTCTCTGTGCCAAAACTTCTTCACACATTAAATAGAGATAATACCTTAGAGACTAGTTATGATGCCAAAGTAGATTAAAATACATAAAGCACTTGGTACAATGTCTAGCACATAATAAACACTTCATAAATTGCTACTGAGATGAAAAATCCCCAAATGGGCATATTTTGTACCAGATGACTCCAGTCAGCAATAGCTGGACACTTAATCCAAAGGCAGCCAGTCAATCCTGCTCTGGCTCCTGATCTAGGACATGATCTGGAAGGAAAAGATGATGTGTGTCAAAAGTTTCTCTCTTAAGGATTTGAATTAAGAAGCAAAGATGAGCCAGTTCATAGTGACTGAGAAGTTAAATGGTTTGGCTCCTGCCTTCATCCGTTTTCTTTCATCGAGGTTACCAATGGTGCTAAATCTGTTGCTAACTCTAGTTTTTCAGTCTTCCTTTTTATATCTCTAGGCAGCATGCAATCTATTGACTATGTCATTTATCTTGAAACATTCTTTTGGTTGTCCTCTTATCTCTCTGGTTGTATCTTCTCAGGCTTTCTAAAATATTGCAGCTACTTAACTTTCAATCCTAAGCCTTTTTCTCCCCACACTCTACTCTCCCTCTGAGCCATTTCATCCACACGTATGACTTCTGTAATTACCTCTCTGCTAGCTCAGACTTTTCTTGTAAATTCAACTGCCTTGTCAAACTCTCCACTTATTTGGATGTCTCAAAGATACCTCAGACTCCATATGTCCAAAATCAAATTAATGATCTTCCTTCTCAAACTTAGCCAAGATCTTTTCTAGTGCTCCCTATCCCCCTAATGGCACCACCAGCTATCCGGCTGCACAAATAAGTAAAACAGAAATATCCCTTGATACCTCCTTTTCCTTCATTCCTATCTTTCACTAAGTCCTGTTATCTCTTAAATATTTCTTGATTCCTTCTCTCCATCTCCACTGCCACCTTCTAACAAGTCTCCCTATAGCCACTCCTGTAACTTCTGTAGTCTCCAGACTGTTGCCAGAGCTATTTTTTTAATGATTCTAATCATGTCATACTATCCCTTAAAAGCCAGCAATGGCTTTCTACTATTCTTAGGATTTTTGATCAAAATTAGTATCAGCCTAAAAGGCCCTGCAAGATGTGCTTCAGCTTATTCCTTTTCTCCTATTGCCCTACATGCCCTCACACAGGTCTCCTTTCAGCTCCTTTAACACAGTACATCGTGTTTCCTCCTACAGTAGGGTCTTTGCACATGGTTTCTCTCTGCCTGACCACTCTTGCACCTTCTCTTCATTTATTCAATCCTTATTATATCTCAGCTAAAACATCACTTCCTCGGAGACAGTTTCTTGGACCTCTAGACATTATCAGATCATTTAGTTATTCATTTAACAAATATCTATTAATAACCAACTGTACACCAGTTATGGTTCTAGACATGTGGGATTGATAAAAACAACACAGACCCTTACCTTCATGGAGCCTACATTCTAGTGGATGGAGACAGGCAATAAGCAATAAAAATAATAAGTAGACTAAATAAGTGTGAAGGCAGTAAATCTTTGGGAAAAGAAAAAGAACGAGGTGAGAGAATCACAAGCAGAGAGTTTCCGGGGCCTTACATGGTGTCCAGCATAAAACTGTCACTCAATAAATACCTGTTGAGTGGATGAATAAATGAAGGAATGAGTATGTTCAAGTTATGAGGGTGCTTAAACTATAAAATGAGTAGAGGAACTACTTGGTGAGAGAAAGAAAGTCACTGTATGAGCTATGAAAGAGAAACCATGCAGGTCTTGAGAGATAATGGTCTCTTGAATATTCTTGATGGTGGCATACAGTTTTCAGTTCCAGTCACTGTATGAGCTTACCATAACCACCATCTCCCTCTCCAACCTACAAGGGCTAGATAATCTAAGCTGGTCACTTTTATAACCTAATACCTAATCAGGACACATACACAAGAGTATGTGTACCACTTTCATCACCTAGCCCCACAGGGACAAACTCCCTCCCACATACACAGGACTGTGAAAATCCTTGCTCTCTGCTATGACCCTGTAGGACAACTAGGTCACTGTCTCTCCAAGCCCAGCCATCCCCTGCAGGAAAAAGATCCTGGGTCTCCCTTTCTGTCAGTCTCCTTAAACACTATCTTCCACCCACAGATATGTGGACATGGATTCCTTCATGATTCTGAATGACCTTCAAGATCACTGATCCCATAGACACTCACACTCAAGTTCCAGCCCTCTTTGGAAGGGTTCTGAAGGACTGGGGCTCTGGGTGTCCCCTCAAGCCTCCTGTCCTTTTAGAGACCTATAGAAGGGTTTGGATACTCTGTCTGTAGCCAGTGGTGACCCTAGGACACTACACTTCCCCAAAACACAAATACACGGTGTATTAGAAATATTCGGTGTCCTTCCATGGCACTGCTTGATATTAAAGTAACACTCCTCCCACACACACCTGCCTCCTCAGAATGAGACCGTATCTCCCAAACCATGTCCCTTCAGTGAATCCTCCTACATTCCTCCTATATCCCCAAAGAATTGTTCATACCCTCGCCATGACGCAGCCTACCCTTAGTATCAGCCCCCTTCATAAGTGCCCCTCAGGACTGGAGTCCTGTGTCTTCCCTGGGGTCTCAACCGTTTCGGGCCTAAGCTCTCTCAGGAGTGTGCACACTCCCCCAAACACTCTTGCGCCGCCGGGACTCAGAGGTCTCTGCCCGCCACTCAGAGGGTTACGCGCCCCCCTTCACCCCTGACCCCGAGGTCACAGCCGCGCCGCGCACATCAGGACGCCTCCTCAGAAGTAGGGCCATGCCCCAGTCCCCAGTCCCCTCGGGCCCAGGACAGCCCTGCTACCTCTGCGCTTCCCCTGTTCCTCCGCCCCCACAGACCTGCCTCAGGCGCCGCCTGGCTCCGCTCCGCCATTTTTTGTTGTCCCTCCGCCTCTGAGCCCACGCGAAAACCGCGGGGCAGTGGGGAGCCGGCGCTGGGATCAGGCGGCTTACAAGAGCTGGCTCAGGAAGACGCGGCACGACGGTTGCCAGGGCAACGGGCGGCCGGCGTGCTGGCGGCAGGCGTGCGGCGGGGAGGGCCGGCGGACAGGCAGGGAGAGTGCGTCCGAAGCCCCGCCCCCGCGGCTAGAGGCCGCTCTGGGGCCAGGTGCTCCCAGCGCCGGGACTCGCGCTTCTCCGCTGCAACTGAGCCACCGCGTCCTGGCAACTGAGCATGCTTGGCAGCCTTTGGGGCGCCGAGGCCAGGTCTGCTGGGATGGCACTTTGTGCAGCAGATGCTGACCACAAAGCTGGGTGGGCTGGCTTTTCTGTAGTTGGTGCTCAACTTTGGGGGCTTGAGGCAAGTTTCTTGATTTCCTAACGCTTCTCCCCGCTGTGTGTCTGGCCATAGTCAAGGTACTGGGTAACTTACGTCTTCTGCTGAAATGCACCGAGAATCGATAATTGTGTCCCCTCTAAACATGCAGAAGCCCAACGGAGTTAGGGCCCTAGTCCTTGTACAACTGCACCTGCCCCCAACTCTGGAAACGGCTTCTCTTTTGCTGGTGTATTTCTCAGTATATAGGATGCCCTTTCCCATCTCTCCAAGGTGAATCACCACCATCCTCTGAGACCAAGCTAGAACATTACCCTTTCCTGAGCTGCTCTGTCCTCCCACAGTCCCCCGTGCATCCCTATCCTAATACTTAACAATGCTTTATGTATTATTTACTTCTGTCTTCCTCACTTGATGGTAAGCTCCCTGATGCCTAGGTGGATCTCTTCATCTTTGTATACTCTATAATACAGCAGAGTGCCTGACACAAAGTAAGTGCTCAGTAAATGTCTGTGTGATGAAAAGTGACCCTAAGTTCACTCCTACACATTCCTACCAGTTTTATTGAGCTCTTAATTTTCTAAAAAGTACCTTGCTAGGCAGAACCCTTCTCTACAAGGGGCTCACAGAGAAAGGGAAAAAAGATGGCTTTGATGGAGGTTAACTAGTGGTCAAAGTGCTATAGGATCATAGAGAGAACTCCAAACTGGGATGGGGGGAGGGCAAGTAACCAGTGAGGACTTCAAAGAAAGGTAGATAATACCCTAGCTGAGTCTTGAAAAATGAATAGATGTCAGCCAAGCAAAGGAGAGGAAGAGTGTGCCAGGCAGGGGGAGCAGCATGAGCCAAGGCATAGAATGTGGGGATCAGCAGTGAAACTGCAAGTAATCCAGTATGGCTAGAGCACAAATCACACAGGGCAAAGCATTGTCTCTAAACATGTTCCTGTATTGTTAAGTAGGGTCTTCATTTGAGTTCCCCAAAAGCAAAGCCTAAGACAAGGATTCAGGTTCTGGTAATCTGTTCGGGAAGTAAGCCCAGGAAACAGAAGTGAAGTGGAGAGAGTTGAAAGAGTGAAAGGAAAAGCTAAGAAAAATGTATGTTATTGAACTGACTGCTTTAGTAGGCAGTTGGGCTTAATCTCACTGGAGACTCTCTGAAGAACCATTTAGAATGTGCTTTAGCATTGTCCCACTAAAGAACAAGGAGCCTTGGTCATTTACCTCTTAATTTCTATCCCCATTGGTTGAGCGTTACCTCATCGCCAAACCAGAACTCTTCCATATTTCCTGGTTATGCTTGCCCAGGGCTAAGCACCCTTCTAGGGTTTGAAAGAAAGCCCTGAGGCAGAAAAGCAGAGAGACCAGAAAGCTTTTGGGGTGAATGCTGGCAACATGCATGGAAACATCCATTCTCCTGCATTGAAATCAGTAATAAGGTATGGGCACCACAAGAATCTTCTAAAGAAAGTTACAGGAAAATAACCCATCAGAAATATCCCACATCTGAGCAGTTTAAAATTCACAAGCTATATGAACACAACTATCAAGGTGAAAATACACAATCTTCCACAAATCACTCCTAAAGCCTGGTAAAGGCTATGAGCACTGTAGGAATTTCTATGTGGGAGGGTTGCTGAGGGCTGAGGACAAAGTAGCTTCATTAGAAATATGAAGATGGGAAAAAGTTTGAAGACATGAATTCTACTCAAACTCTGACCTTACACCTTCATAATCTTTGGCAAATCTCTTACTGAGTCCATTTCCTTTTCCAACAGACAAGACAAAGGCCTTTGTGGTAACACAAAGAGTGCTCTAAGTCACAAAATGAAGTGATAGATTAAAATGCATTTGACAAATGTAAATCCAGTCAATAAAGAACCTAGCACATTTTAGAATAATTCACTTAAATAAACATCCACTGAGTCCTGTTCTGATCCAGGCTCTGTGCAGATGCTGGAGCTAAAGAGGTAAATATAACCATCTATGATTTCTAAGAGCTCACAATCCAGAAGGGAAAAGAGATCAGTAATTACAACCCAGTGTGATCAGTGTTCTAACAGAGGAAAGCATGGGAGTCTGTGTGAAGGGCACACAACCCAGCTTCTGGTAGAGGGGATAGGTAAAGGAATGTTCAGGGAAAACTTCCTGGAGGAGACAGTGTCTGATCTGACTCTTCAAGGGAAAGTAGGATTAAGCTAGGCAAAAAAAGTGGTGGTATAGGGAGAAAGGGTGGTTAAGGCAACAGGAACAACATGGGCAGAGCAAAGAATAGTGTGTCTGAGAAGAGCAAGACAGGAGGGGCTGCATCAATAGGTAAGGAATAAATTCTGGAGAACTCATATATAGGGGACTTGATCCTGTAAGTGAGAAAACCCTCTGTTGAATTTTCAAGCAATCAGGAGCCTGGTCAACTGCTCTTGCTATGTAGAGAGTAGATTAGAACCAGGGAAAACAAGGGCTGTGTAGTAAGTAAATAATCTATACAAGTATATCTAACACAGAGAGGTTCTCATCAAATGGTATTTAGAAATGTCCACAAACACATTTGTATAGAACTGCACTCCTCAATTTAAATGTTAAGTAAAATTTAAAAATCAGTTTAGTCAGACTAGCCACATTTCAAGCACTCGATAACCACATGTGACTAGTGGCTACTATATTGGATGGCATATAGAGAGAACATTCCCATCATTGCAGGAAATTCTGTTGGATGACATTAATGCCTGAAAAAATTAGCATTTAACAAAACCAGGTTCAGTTCTCCTGTGTGTCAGCTCCTATTCAGGAAGCATTGTGGAGGGAGAGGAGATTTCTTCATTCCTGCTGGAGTCCTTAAAGACTTTCCTCTCGTATGAATAGCACAGAGTTGGAAGTGGAATAGAAATCTCCCCACATGGCCTCCTGGGAGTTGGTTTTCCCATGCTGTGATTCAGAGTGCACTTGGGAGGTCTGCCTTCCCCAGAGGTCTCCTGTGGTTTCTGTCTCCACACACAGCCACTTGCCTACTACAGAACCAGGGCGTCTTCCTTCTACCAAAATACTCCCTGTAAGATTCACCCACTCCTTCTATAAATGTATTAAAATTATGCCTTCTATATGCCTGGCACTGAGTTAGATGCAGTATGGAATAAGAGAAATATTCAAATTATAGTCATATTTCTCACATACACAAACTCATTTAATTCTCCAAACAATGTTATGAACTCAGCATTAATGTTCAGAAGATAAGATTGAGATTCAGAGAGTATAATTGGCTTACAAAGTCACACAGAGAATAGCAGATCCAGAGATGACTGGAATGGTGCTAAGAAATCCACCTATGTTATTTCATGTAATTTCACATCAAAACTCCCATGCCTCTCACACTGACAAACTAACTTGGGAAAAAATATTAACATATACAAATTCAGTTTACAATTAACTTACAAACAATGTGGTAAGAGCACTGATACAAGCAGGCTCAGAAAAGTGTAGGAACATCCAAGAGGGGTGCCCTTGGTAGGCATCAGGGAAGGCTTTCTGGAGAAAATGACCCTTCAGTTGAGTATTAAAGATGAGGGGGGTCACCCACATAATGTGTAGTGTGGAGACAAGGAGTTGAAAATACTTTTTAATCCAACTTGTCATTTGTATTTCTATTTGCTTATTGATGCTTGGCCTTCTATAAATGTAATGGCTTTTCTTCTTTGACTTCTAACTTTTGTTTGAAAAACAACTGCCCTATGCCAAAGTTATAAAAGAATTATTTGGGGATTTCTTCTTAACCAGGATAAAATACTTAAATATGAAAGCATGACTGTACCAACAGAAAGAAAAACATTCTAATGTTGAAAGGAAGAGAAAACTCAGAAGTGTGAAGTCATTTGTCTTTGTAGTTTCCTCTGCCCAGAATGCTCTTTTTTCAGATATCTGCAGGACCAACTCTTACTTGATTCAGGTCTCATCTCAAATGTTACGTATTTGAGGAAGTCTTTCCTGATAATACTATTTAAAATGTACTTCTTAGATATTTCATAGTTTTTATAATATTGTGAATGGTATCTTAGTTTATATAATTTCTTTTTGCTTTGCTCATGTAGATAAATGTTTTTGATATTATAAGTTAATATTGTGATTATAAAATTCCATGAACTTTCATATTATATCTAATAGTTTATTATTTCAGGGTTTTTTTAACTGTAAGAAATATCAACAGAAAAATGGCAGCTGTCTCTTCCCTTCCCATCCTTTTAACATATTTCTTTTTCCTGTCTTATTGCTTTAGCCAGAGCCTCTACTATTGCATTAAAAAGTAGTTTATATTTGGGATTCTTCATTTTCCTGATATTAAAATAACTGCATCTAAAGTTTTTCCATTAAATGTAGATTTTTATATGAAATCTTTGACAAACTGAGGAAGTTTTCAAAGAGTTTTGAAATTACAAATGATATTAATTTTTAAATCAAAAGCTTTGTTTGCATCTACTAAGGTAATCATGTTTTTTTTTTGTCTAATGTAGTAAAACAAATTGATAGATTTTCTAGTGCTAAAACACCTTTGCATTTCTGGAATAAATACTATTTGTTCATAGTTTATTTTCTTAATGCATTGTTGGATTCAGTTAGCTATTTCATTTTAAATATTTTTATCTATGTTAGAAAATAAAATGGGCTATATGAGCCTAGGGAATTTTGAGAAGAACATTTTTTTATTATTTCAAATTCTTTAATGATCATTATTTTGTACTTTTCAATTTTGACATTTTATATTTTTCAGAAATATATAAATTTAATTTATGTTTTAAGGTTTCATATTTTTAATTTTTAAATTCTTGTGATGATATATTTTTTATTATTATTTTTGTTTATTTTAGTGGGGGTTTTTTTCTTGATGAGTGTTACTAAAGATATGTCTATCTTACTGATCTATTCAAGGCTTTTAGTTTTGTGAATTTTTTTCTGTCTTTCTCCCCAACCCCTCTCCAGCCCACTCTCTACCTTTCTCTCTTGGTCTCTCTCTCTCTCTCTCCCCTTTTCAGTTAATGAGGATTAGGTTCAGGTACAAGTCACAGGAAAACCAAAAATGTCAATGGCTTAAGATAAAATGTTTCTTCTTTTGCAAAGTGAAGATGTCTGCAGATAGTTCAGGCCTATCATGGTGCTCTGAGTGTCAAGGATCAAACTATGTGCACTTTCATGCTCCACCTCGCATGGTTTCCATATTATTCTAAGATAATTACTGGAGTACCAGCCATTATGATTGTGTTTCAGCAAGCAAGAAGGAGAAATATCTTTTATAAACAGGTTTGAGACTGCCTATAATTCACTGTAATAATTGTTACCATTAATAAGTGTTTAGTATATGTCAAGCACCTTATACACATTCCGATTTCATTCTCATAATACCTCAGTAAAACAGGTTTTATCCCCACTTTACTAACCAGGAAACAGAGAGAGGTTAAATAAGTTGCCTAATGGAACACAGCTGCTAAGTGGTAGAGTTAATATTCAAAATGAAGTTTGATTCCAAGGATCATGCTTATTAGCTCTCAGGCTTTCCCTTACCTAACTCTCAAATCGTATCAGTAACATAAAAGCAGCCTAATCTGATGGACAGAGTATTGTATCAATGGTGGTTACATGAGGGAGGTATCTGGATGAAGCAGATGGGGTATTGGCTCAAGGAAGCTCACAGTCTAGTAGAAGAGACATTATGGTAATTTAAACTGAATTAGTAATGCCACCTTAGTAGCTCCTACCTCTGAATCATGATAAGTCATGTCATTAAAGAGTATGTAATTGACATTGACACAATTCTGAATAGCAGGGAGAGAGAGCGCTATTGACAGCTAGTTTGATGGATTTGAAATACAAACCAGGCTCAGGAGAGCACCAATGGCTTCTTAGCACAGTAGTGGTAGAGGCTACTGTTCTGGAAGGAGCAAGGAAAATACTTGGTAATAGAAGCGAAAGGCTATCCTTGGTATATTTTGATTGTCTCTAAGAAATATGAATGTCACACACAACTCCACCCTTGGTGAGATGTGATTACTTCTTGGGTGAGCTAATGAGGAAATCAACAATCATACGTTTCTCATAGGAATAGGCAATGACAGAGAAGAATAGAAGCTGAGGGAAAACTGGCCCAAATCAGATATATACAAAAGATCAGAGGAGCAAATTATTTTCTTTCAGAGATGAAGAGTAGAATTCCCAAAGGAGGGAAAGAGAGCATGAGCCTCAGGGATTTGGAAGAAGATGGGGTTCAAGACGAAAAGGTTAGGGAAACTGAGAATGGAAAGAGTTCCAAAGGATGGAAATTGACACAGAGGTCACCCTCTTTGTGAAGGCACAAATCTGAAAAGCTTTACTTTTTCCATAAAAGAGACTGTTGAAGATGCATGGGTTCCAGTCTCTGTTTCTCCCACTCCTTGCTAAGAGTACCTCCACAAAGAATTTTGCATACTTTACATAGTTGGTGAGATTGATAGGACAGGGCAAGAAGGATCAGACCTCATTAACCCCCTAGTATCTAGTGGCTCCATTGGAAATGGGACTAGAGAATGCATTATACCCATATATAAATTTGTTTTTTAAGTGAGATCTTATACTATGTATTGTTTATGCCTTATTTCATCACTTAATGTTAAATTATGATAATTTTCTCTTGTCATAAAGTATTCATTGAAAACATTCCTATTGCTGTAAAATACCCATCTTAGGGATTCATTTAAACCATTTCATTCTTGGATATTTAGGTCAGTCAAGTCCTACTTTTTTTTCTGTTAGAAATAATGCTGCTGTGAACATTCTTGTACATATATCTTTGATCATCATCTCTGATCACCTCTTTGGTTTGGATTTCTAGACATGAGATCACTAGGTCAGAGGGGATGAACTCTTCCAGGCTCTTAAAACATATTGACAAATTGTCTTCCCCAAAGACTTCATCCCTTTATGCTCCCAGTGTCAGAGTACACATTACCTGTCACATGATACCCTTGCCAACATTCTGGCTGTGATATTTACAGGAAAAAATGTTTTATCCAATTAGCCAGGATTGTGAACTGATAGAACTTAACCATCTGCCAAGAGGAAATTTGAGAAGTTTGGTTTAAACATGGAAAATCTGTCTGTACTTGTTACAGATGGGCCACCTGAAGAAAAAGGATAAAATTGTTATTAACACTTTTTCTATCATGAGAGAGGGTTGTGCCCTGCAGGCTTCATGACTCTTAGAAAGAGAGTATGTGGTATGAACCCAATGTTCTGAGTTCCCTGTGCTTTAATGGAGGAAAAGATAAAGATCTCCAATTTTCTTCATGCTCATGCCCTTAACTGGCACTTATTTGTGGAATATTTGGAAGAAAACAAGGTGAGGTATGGAAACTAGTTTATTTTAGTGACATCTGATGACTTGATTGTTTAAATTTATTGAAGAACTAAAATAAAATACTTGGAGCTAAAGGACTCTAAGACACCCATTTTGCTAGGTACCCCCATGTCATTAAGATTAGACTCTCTTATTGATGTGACAAATACCTAAATACACTGAGCATGAAATGCTAGGGAATAAAAAAAGGCTGTTGCTGACTTGTTCATGGAAGTGAAGAGGTTTAGATTGAACACAAGACCTAAAACATAATTTTCCAGTGCTCAGAATAATAACAAATTTTAGAGTTATAGAGTTGCATGATAGAAATGGAATGACAGTTTCAGAAGAGAGTCCTAGATTGTGATGCCAATGAGTCTAAATTTCCAGAATTGCCATTTGAGTGCAAATAATATGTCCAAATTAATAAGTATATTTTCTGTAGTTTTAAGATGAAATGATTTATATGAAAGTTAAGTATGTCCAATAAAGAGTCACAGTATCTCTGAATTATGTATACAAGTATATAAATCCCAGCACTATCTGAAAATGTGTGGCTATGTAATGAAACACTAGGCCATGACTTTTTTGTAAAATATATGAAAAGAAACCTGAACAGTATAAATCTGGAATCACAGTTGAGATAGTCTCTGACTTATAAACATAACAGCTCTTAGGAATAGTTAAGCCCCATAAAAATGTGTATCCTAACTGAGTTGGTCAAAATAGATAAACAAACAATACTAGGCTAAAACTGTGTATTGTTTTCCTAATTAATAAATGTGATTAGTTTTTTCCAAAACACACATTATATTTTAACACATCTCAATTACGTAGTTTTGAACAACCTAAAGGTATCACTTCCTAGAATGTGATATGTATAGGTAATATGATAGGCACAGCCTTTGGAATATAATTAGTCTAGGCACAAATCTTGGCTCAATCAACCCAGGAAGTTCTCTTCTTGGACTTTAATGTCCAACATGACCTGTCTGGGTCTGCCAATCTTGCCTCCTACTGCATTCCTCCTCACTCACCATGCTCCAGCCACACAGGCTCTCTGCTGTTCCTCAAATACCTCAAGCTTGTTTCCTCTTCACAGCCTCCATTGTTCCCTCTGCTTCGGCTGCTCTTCCTTCAAATCTTCGTATCACTTGCTCTCTTACTTCATTCAGGTCTCTTTTCAAATGTCACCTCCTAAAATAAACCTTCCCTGACTGCTCAACCAAAATAGCTTCTCACCTTCACTCACTCACTATCACATTAACCTGCTTTATTTTATTATCTAAAATCATAAATTCTAGTTAATTATTTACCAACTTACTTATTATCTTCCCCATTCTAGGCTCTATGAAAGCAGGAACGTTAAATTTGATTTGTGCCCTGCCTTATCCCCAGCAGCTAGACCACCTTCTGACACATACTGGATGAGTAATAAATATTTTTGAGTAATTAACTGAATAAATAAATGGACAAACAAAATCTATGATAGGTGCAGGTATTTGGGGAGTACAAAGAAAGTGCACCTAATCTAAAGTTGCAGTTGAAATAGGGTATGATCAAAGGAGATTTCTTAAAGAAAGGTAAAATGTGAGCTGAGTTTTGAAGGACAAGTAGGGAAGAAAGGAAGGATTCTAGGTAAAGGAAACAGTAAGAAAGGTGAAGAGCAGAGGGTAAGAGAACTTGAACACTCAAGAAATTGCAGGTAATCTGAGATGATTCAACAATAAGGCAAATAGGAGAAAATGGCGTCTGTGTGGTTGGAGTTGAGGGTAGTCTCTGAAGCCCCATAAATGATTTGACCTCAAAGGTGCTAAAAACATTCTCTTTCCAAATGCCACTAAAGGTGATCAAAATAACCTGGATTTCCCTTTCAGAAGAGTTTCCAGAAATACAGGAAGTTAAAAACATTTATTGGGAGATTCCTCTTCTTTAAAATTCCCTGTGTATGCCTTGTCCACCTTCCTCCCAAACCCACTCTCCAACTAAGATCTAGAAGAGACCCAAGCCAGCTACCCTTCAAGACATTCAACAAGATCCATAATTATAAGCCAGCTTCTCTGATGTGGTTAGAGACAGATTCTGTACAGTGAGTTCATCTCACATAGCTCTATTTAGTAATGTCTAGTGACTGCTATTGTTGCTATATGTGTCTTGGCAGATGTTTTAAGAGGTGGTTCCTCCCAACCGGCCCCACAATCAACTGATTGCAAAAGATACAATTTCACATATGTATATTTTCATTGCTCTTACAACTGCCAGTTTAAGAGCCACATGTCCTCTGTATTTGGAGGGAGAAAGAGTACGTGTTGCTTTGCAGCAGGAAAATGGTCCAAACAGAAAACCATATCCATACCCCAATGAGTCTGTAATCCAAAAGCAAGAGTGGGCATGCTATGGAACAATACCCATACAATACAGGCAGGTGGAGCAGCATATGGCCACCACCACTGGCATGCTTTGTAAACAATTCCCAAACCATCACTGGTCTTTGAACACTTCCCCAGTTCAAAGTACAGAACATCAACTATTATCAGCAAACTCTGAAAAGGCAAATAAGATGTTTAAAGTAATCTTGAGTAAAGGTCATTTTCCTAAAGTGTACAGACCAAAAAAATAAAGCTTTCTGATAAGAAGTAAATTACTGCCCCTATACATTATCATCCATCCTCAATGACAACACACACTGTATCCTTGCTGTCAGAGGCTAATACAATTCATTGACTTTTCCTGATAAGATGCCACTAACCGATGCTGACATGAAGACATTAGTTAAATGTCTTTAAGAAGAAAATAGGAAAGAGTTTGGGAATTATTCACTTGTCTAGTTTTCATCAACCATTAAAAACCTATGCTGTTATTGCCTACTTTGTTGCTAACATTTGAGAACAGTAAATAGAAAGGCAACTGGGATGTAGTGGAAAGATCACTGTCAGATCAGCTTTTGACTCCCAGCAAGTCACCTCATTTTTCTAAGCTCCACTTTTCCTAACTGTAGAAAAGGAATAATTAATTGTACCTACTTTACTGGATTGTTAAAAATTAAATGAGATAGTATATACTAAGGCATTTCCTAAACCAGAAAGCAGTGTACAAATGTTAGAGCTTATTATGTAAATTCATTTTTTTCTGTGTTCTTCTAAATTCCCATGGGAGCTCTTTGAATGACCCTACAGGTATTTTTGTTTGTTGTCTTTTTTAAAAATATATTTTACTCTTTAGAGCAGTTTTGGATTTACAGAAAAATTGAGAAGATAGTATAGTTTCCATATACCTTTTACCTAGTTCCCCCTGTTATTAACATCTTATGTTGGTATGGTATATTTGTTACAGCTAATGAACCAATATTGATACACTACTATTAACTAAAGTCCAGAGTTTATTCAGATTCCTTAGTTTTACCTAATGTCCATTTTCTTTTCCAAGATACCATGCAGGATACCACATTACATTTCATTGACATGTCTCCTTAAGCTACTCTTGATTGTGACATTTTCTCAGACTTCCCTTGTTTTTGATGACCTTGATAGTTTTGGGGACAATTGCTCGAGTATTTAGAAAGATACTCTTCTATTACAGTTTGTTTAATGTTTTTCTTATGGTTAGACTGCAGTTATGGGTTTGGGGGAGAATGATCACAGAGGTAAAGTGCTATTTTCATCACATCATACCAAGGGTACCAACTATCCATATGATTTATGACATTGATGTTGACCTTGATCACCTGGCTGCAGTAGTGTAGTGTTTATCAGGTTTCTCCACTGTAAAGTTACTCTTTTTCCCCTTTCTGAACTATACTTGAAAAAGTCACCATGTGCAGCCCACACATGTAAGGACAGGGAGTTCTGCTCACCCTCTCTGGTTTGTGTTTACCAAATAAGAGGAGCATTTCCATGGGATAGAGCTTAGCCATTTCAATAGGGCATATTGACACTAAAAGATATTTTCAAAGAGCAAGGATGAGTACATTCTTTTTTTAAAAGAAAAACTACAGTAAGAGTAGTTTTCTATTCCTTTCCTTGAAAAGTCGTAGTTCTCATTTTTCCCTCTAGATAATTTTTACCTTGAAGAAAAAAAAAATGTTTGTTAGATTTGTTACTAAATGCTTGAGGGGCCTGTCCTCTGCATGTAGTGCTACTTTTTCCTTCCTCCTACTTTCTTATTTGCACCTTCTCTAAAAGGAGAGCTCATGCATTCATTTCCTCTTTTAGATTTTTCCACCATGCTATTTCAAATATGTTGCCTGTATAATTTTCAGAGATAAAAAATTAGAATCCAAGCTTCTCTCTGAGGGACTATTACCTTTGAAGTTCCGGGAGACATATGAATCAAAGTGAAATCTACAATTTGCTTCCTTACAACAAATTCTGGGAAGATAAAACTAACAAGATACAAAAGGAAAAATCTGTTTCAAACTGATATAAAGATGCTGTAATGAGCGAAATAAAGAAAACATGAGGAAGTCATGAATTAAAGTTACTAGGTTTGCAACAATTATATTTCCCTATGGTTCAGCCAAAGTGTCTAAATCTCAAACTTCTGATTCAGGTTTTGCTGGGAAAACCTCATTTCTCAAATACTAGTTTCTCTGGCATAATACACAGTAAACAAACAAGTGTACAAAGTGAAATCTGACATAAGGAATTTAGATGGATTAAACAAGTCATTAATATTTGTTTTAAAAGAAAGCTGTATGGAGGTAGGCAACATATTTTTAAAGATAGTCATGTGGATACACAATTCTTGCCATCTTCCCCATCAAAAACATACACATTTCCAGGGAAGAAAGTAAGCATTTACCTAACACACTATTAAGACAATTTCTTTTTAACAAAAAAGTAACAAAGATTAGAAGCTTCCTTAGTCATAGGCAATACAGCGTGAAGGAAAGAATACTAGTTTTGGAACTAGGAAGACCTGATTTCAAATTCTAACCTAACCACCTAGTTATATGACCTGTGTGAGTTATTTAACTTGCCTGAATCTCAGTTTCCTCATCTATAAAAGACACACTAAGCCTATCTATGGGTCATTATGACAATTAGATATAATGTAGATTAGATGCATGACAAAAAGCCTTATTGTTATATACCAGGCTCTGAATTAGAAAGAAAGAGAATGAAGAAGAGACAAAAAAAAAAAAAAGAAGATACTATTCTGATCTTCACAGTTCATAATCTAGTGGAAGAAACTGAGATTAATCAAGGAATAACCAAAAAGAAAAAATAATCAAAATAATAAATTCTACAAAATGACTTAGAAAGAGGTAGGTTTCCCTCTGAAACTGATAATTGGGCTGAAAAAGCTGAAAGCTAGGCATTAACAAATAAAGCCCTGAGAAGAACAATTAGGACAAAGGAAACAAAATACACAAAATTCCTGTGGTAGGACAGGTGATGGTGCTTTCAAGGAAGTGAAAGGAGAGTGCAGGTTCCAGAGACAGTGGCAGGGGAGAGGTGGCAGGAGCCAGGACAAACAGGGCCTTGAAGGCCATTTTAAGTTTTTGGGTCCTTGCTCTACAAATTATGTAAAACCCCTGAAAAGTATTGAACAGAGCAGTGACACAATCACAGTTTTAAAAAGGGATGTGGGCAGCTTGGGGAATAGACCTTGGGGGCCAGAGAGGATGCAGGAAGGCCTAAGGAGGCCAAGGTAGCAAGCAGGCTAAGCAGGGGAGGAGGGAGGCACCAGAAGAGTAAATGGAGACATAGAGAGATTAGTAAATGATAGAGCCAGAATTAGCAGGTCCATCTTTCTCCAAATTTTGTGTTTTCTAACCTTATATAACAAAATACTAAATAGCTGCAATGAACAAACACAGACGGCAGAATGCTGGTGGTATAACCTGTTGAGTAAAAGAATTTTCCCGGTGCCCAGCAGTTAGGTGTATCCCCAGCAACATAATTACATGGAGAAAATGGAGCAGGTAGGTTAGCAAAGTTCACAAGAAACTAAGGGACTAAATACATGAGGGAGGGAGTAGCAGGGTTGATAGCAAGGGTACCAGACCAGGACACTGGATACCCAAGTTCTAGAATCAACTCTGCCACACGTATTTGGACAAATTAGTCCCTCCTCCTCTACAGACCATGCTGATCTATGAAGTGCCCCAGTGGAACTAGCTGAGCTGTAGGGCTCCTTTAGAACAAATGTTTCTCCCCCTGTGGAAGACACGTCTATGAACTAAAAGGCAGTTTAGTGGAGCAGTTTCAAGTGCCGGTTCTGAAGCCACAATAGTAAGAGCAAACACTTAAAAGTACTTCCATGCATCAAGCATTGTTCCAAGTATTATAAACTTCCTTAATCTTTCCAAAAAGTCCTGGGGATAGGAACTGATTATTACAGTCAGCTTCATTTTATAGATGAGAAAACATTGAAAAAGAGATGTTAGGTAACTTGCTCAAGATCTCATAATTATTAAGAAGCAGAGACAATATTTGAATATAGTAGTCTTCCTATGATGTACACATCCTCCTAAAGATGCCTGGGTTCAAACGCTCAGCTGTTTTCCAGCAGTGTGTGTCTCTGTGTGCCCCAGTTTTCTCATCTATCAAATGGGAATTATAACAGTTCTTACCTGAAAGTGTTTTTGTGAGGATTAACAGTATATACATATAAAGTGATTAAAAGAACAGTACCTGGAACTTAGTAAGTGCTCAGTAAAAGTAAACTTAGTGGAACAAGCAAGAATAGACACATACATTTTGAGAAACACTCACTGGCAAAATGGCTCTTTCTGACCCCAAGCTGTCATGGTGTTCCCAAGACAAAGAGACAAGCTTTAAACACCATGAAGCTCTACAGAGGAGAGCTATTATCTGTTCTGTGTGAACGATTTCTTCCCTTATGTTTATTTTTAATTTATGCCCTCACTTAACACCTGGAAAATTAAAAGAAAAAAAACATAGTAATGGTAAATAAAATAACCTATGTAAAAAATATAATAGAGTTCCTATACTTAATCCAATATGATTAAAATTAGGTTTGAAACTCTTAAGTGTTGTCATGAATCAATTACTTGAGTCACAACCAGCATTTAAAAGAAATGAAAGAAGATAATGTAGGATTAGATAGCAGACATCAGAGTACATTGCAGGTAGTAAAGATAAGCATTGTCTCATAAAATTTTTGTTTTGAAGGGGGAGAGAGAGAAAACATAAATTGCATTTTTTGCTTTGCACAGTGAAAAAAAAGTTGGAATAACAGTGACCTAAATTATTTTTTCATTCAACAAATATTCATTACGTGTAATTTGTGCTAAGCATTCTGACAAGAGCTGGGTTCACAAGAAATAATAGAGTTCCTGCTTCAAGAAGTTCAAAGTGAAATTGGGAAAACATGCTAAACAAAACCAAACTGAATCTTATGAAGCCTAGGAGAGGAATGATGTTCATGAGGGAAGGAAAGTCTGGAATTGCTGAGATATCATGGGGATTACATGGCTAGGGAAAGACACACTTATTCTGTCATGATCAGTGGTAGCTTGGTAAATTTTCTTTGTTTTGGGGTTTACCTTGATTAAAGTATTGTAACATTTACACAGCCAAAGAACAGAAACCTATGAGACATGTCACAATTTATGTAGCTGGTTTTACCTATTTTCTTGCTTTTTGACAGGTTGTTTTCCTCTGGAACACTGGAAAATAGGGTGACATGGGAGAGTACTAGATCCTTGTCCGCTCCTTCACTGGATCCTACCATAATGGGTTAAAAATAGAAGCTGTTGAATTGTGGGAAGTGGATATAGTGAAAACCCCACTATAATTAGTGCAGAAGCCCCACAGATTGTTAATGAGGCTGTTTGATTTAACACCTGCTCCTGGAAGGGCAGCGTGTGAGCCCATTGGCAGCCAGGCCCCTTGAGTCAGTGAGAGAGAAATGAGAGTGGAGAGAGGGGTCTACATGCTGCCTTATAGGGGTTTTCTGAGTGTCCCTGAATCCGTGTTTTATTTTCTGTTTATGTTGTTGCATTCACCATGTGCAAGAGCCTGGGTCACGTTAGGGCAAGCACAAAGGTGAGGGACACATCACTTGCCCACAAAGAACTCACACAAAGGGAAAAGACACTCACACAAGGGACAAAGCCGAAAGTATATGAGAAGCAACACAGTTCAGCATGAGCACACTGACCTTGGAGTGAATCACGGTCCTGCCACTTTCTAGTTGTGTGACTTTGGGTAAAGTGACCTAACCTTTCAGAGCTTCAGTTTCCATATGCAAAATCAGGATGATTGGGTATTTATGAGGAGTAGATGATAGCCATGAGTGAAGCAGGCAGCAAGTTCCTGAGTGAATAATTGATGGTTGGTAATTGAGTTGAGTGTAAAATCAAAGTGCCTGAAAAGAAATACCAATGAAAGGCTTTGGGCTTCAAAGGAGGAAAGTGTCGTATCAAGAAAAACTTCTTGTACGGGGCATCTGAGAGGAAACTTTCAGGATTTTCCCAATGTTAAAAGGAGGTGATGCAGTAGGGGGGATATATTCTCAGGCAGGAAGAGCATAAGTGAAGGCATGGAGGCAGGGAAAAGGGACATTCCAACAAGTAGACATGTTTTGACTAGGAATCATAGTTACATAGATGAATATTACATAGGTGTTCCTCAACCTCAAAAACGGATGCATAGTCTAGCAGGGAGACAGAAACACAAACTGAAATTGACAAAGCAGAGTGACCCCAGTTGTGACAGAGGGCTGCACACAGGCTAAATTTTCTTAATAAAAATTAAGATACAGCAAGATTTTGATACAGGTAACAAAAATTATAATAATCCTCAAGCCAGAGGAGCTTACCAACATAGGCAAATCTTGTCCATCAGGTAGGATACATGCAAGAGAGTGGTCCTGTGATAGGACTGTAGCAGTAAGGGGGTCCCTTCCAGGTCTAGTATACCATACTTTTACTCCTTTCCCTGTGAGGGTTACTGAAGAGTCTATATATAGTGCTACTGGAGGTGCATGCACTGGCCATAATGATATTCATACCTCTGCCCCTTTCCAGAGTTGTGACCAGAATCCAATGGGTTGGCAAGTTTGTTCAAGCCGCTGCCAGAGACCCCGGCCATAACCGTCTTCAGTCACATGAACATCCAGCTCACAGGGCCTTGATGGGTCTATCACACTCAAGGCCTGCACGGCCTTGACTGCCCGTTTTGCTGTAGTAAAGGCAGATGCACATGTCTCATCCCAGTCCCACCTGATGCCCTTTCGTACCAACCGGTATAAGGGCTTCAGAATTTGTGCCAAGTGCAGGATAAACACTCTCCAGTAGCCTAGAAGACCCAGAAATTCCTGTAGCAATGGTACAGTTGCAGGGGTAGGAAAGGCCTGGACTTTATCTATGACTGCTTCTGGTATAACTTTGGTCTTACCTGACCAGATGACCCCCAAGAATTTGACAGACAAACCAGGTCCCTGAATCTTGGTACTATTCACGACCCATCCTTTCTTCTGTAAATGTTGCAGCAGTCTAGGTGCTGCACCTTCTAGATCTGAAAGAGAATCGAACATGAGCATGACATCATCAATATAATGGTACAGCCGCACTGTTGGTGGTTTCTCCCATGTAGTCAAGTTCTGGGCTACAAGTCCATGACAGATGGTGGGGCTGTGGAGGTATCCCTGTGGAAGGATGGTGAAAGTCCATAGCCGTCCTTCCCACGTGAAGGCAAACTGTTCCTGACTTTCCTGCTCAGTGTCAATGTAAAAGAAGGCATTAGCAAGATCTACCACATAATATGTTCCTAGTTCCTGGCTGAGGTTATCCATCAAGCCTGCAATAGAAGGGACAGCAGCATGCCTAGGGGGTATGACTTTATTCAATTCTCTGTAATCCACAGTCATATGCCAGGAGCCATCTGGCTTTTTTACTGGCCACACTGGGAAATTGAAAGGACTATGGGTGGGCTTTATAATACCCACCCCTTCCATCTCCTGGAGAGTTTCTCCAATCTCTTTATGCCCTCCAGGAAGTCTGTATTGTTTGGTATTAGTCACCCGCCGAGGCACAGGCAAAGCTATGGGCAGGTGCCTAGCATGTCTCCTCAGAACTGCCTTCACCACATGTACTCTCAGTCTGAACTCACCTGCAGTGGTCTGCAACCATAGACTCTGCAGGATATCAATCCCCAAAATATACTCAGGGATAGGAGATATATATACAGTATACTCTTTTGGGGGTAGATGCCCTATTCCCAAAGGGATTTGGGCTTGTTTCACTTTGATAGCCTTACTCCCATATCCATCTATGATAGTGGGGGTCCTGGGGAACTGCTCAGGTTTACCATGAATCAGTGAACATTCAGCCCCTGTGTCCACCAGAGCCAGGACATGTTGTATGTTCACTGGGGCTGATGGATAGCTATTTCAACATGTGGCCTCAGGTCCCCCCTGGTCCCTCAGGGCAGATACCTTGACCTTCCCTTCAGTCAAACTGTGTTCCCCAATAACCTTCCTGTGTGGGCTCAAGTAAGGTTGGCTCGCTCTCCAGCAGGAAGTCTTGCAAACACACAGGCCAGACTTGTGGCTCTGTCTCTGACCTCTGCCTCTTTGGTCTTAATGGCTAGAACTGCTTCTCTGGTTTCAGCTGTTGCCATAGCTCTACTAAGATCCTATTCGACTTCCCATCTAATTTCCTTCCATCTGCTCCTGCCTGTATTAAATCAACCCACATCTGGATCCTTGTAACCTTCATGGGGCCCTATAAATTCTTCTTGTGAGTAACAGGTCTTATTTCTTTCTGGGTCCTCAGGCTTCAGCCTCTCCTAGGTCTGCTACTGTATGTGTCACCTCACTTATGGGATGCCCTAAGTGAGGGGAAAGAATGGCGACAAGAGACCCAAAGAGGGATGTAGGAGCCGTTTGAAGTACAATATTCCTCATCCCAGTAGTGAAAATCTCTTCATCTGGGCCATAATTCTCTGAACTATAGAAGGCATTTCTTATGCCTAGCTCTCATAACACTTGTTGGAGTTCAGCATATGTCTGCCATCTAACAAGAGAGGATGGCAGATCACCTGGATTGGGCCACACAGCACGAAGTGCAGCCAAAGCCAATCGAGGAGGGAGTGGCTCCCAGGGGTCTGATGTGCATTTTGTAATTGCTGCCTCAAGGCTGGCTGCACTGTTAGGAAAGACAGCTTTCCCATCTCTGATCCCAACAGAACAATTGCATCCACCCCTAAGTCCCACAGATGCAGGAGCCAAGCTGATATTACGTCTGGGGGCTTCTGCCTAAACCGGGAGCCCAAATCCACCAGCTCAGACTGAGTATAGGGGCGGACCATAGAGTGCTCCATGACCTGGGAGGGGCCTGCTCCTCTCCTTGGGGAACCTTCAGCTGCTGGGTCTTTATTTTCTTTACAACCACTGAGCATGCTTTCAATACAGGAGGGGCCAGTGCCTCCGGCACCACCCCTTCATCCTTCTCCAGCTCCTCCATTTCTGGAGCTGATGGCACCTTTCTCTCCCCTTCCCCCAGTGCCTCCTCTGCTACAACCTTTACCTTTTCTACTATGCCTCACAGCAATGCTACCTCAGTCTTCAGAAGGTCTCTTACCTTCAGCTCAGTGCTTCGCAGCTGACGTTCTCGTACCACCTCCACCTGTGCTTCCCTCAGGAGTTCGTTTTTTTCCTTGATGGCCTCTTCCTTCTTCAGAACACCTGGCAGTGCTGCCGTCTCGTTCTGAAAAGAATTGTTTACCTCTTCAATGGCACCTTGCTGCGGCATTCTTGTGCTGCCTCCTCTCGCATCAATGCCATTTCCTTCTTCAGGGAATCCACAGAAGTTTGCAGCTCACGTTCTTGTGCTGCCATTTCTTCTTGGGTCTCTTCTGTAGACCTTTTTAATACTGTGAGAAGCGCCCAACCCACAGTCCCCATTGCCTCATGGGCACTCTGTTTCTCAAAAGACCTACTTACTATACCAAGGGCCACCCCTACAGCCTCAGGTGTCACCTCCACTTGCCTCCAGTCCTGGGGTGGGGCCCAGTTCTCTAGGAGGCAAGCCACCTCAGACCACATACCCACTGGGGGACAGTCCACTGTCTCCCCATTCACAGGGGCAGCCCACTGAAGCACCCCTCCCATAAAGGCAACCTGTCTTTTTCCTTGGTCAACAGTGAACCTGGCCAACGTTCGTTAATTGTCTTGCCAATGGGTTTCAGCCCTGGACAAGTTCACTATGAATTCAATGTGACCAAAGAAATTGACAGCAAAACATTCTTTGGGATATAAGGGTTTATTACCCAGCTTGTTCTCCCGGCTGTAAGTCGAGCACTAGTGTCTCTGCCTCTGCCCAGAGCATTGGGCTGAGCTCTCTCTATAGTGCAATAATAGCTTATTGCCTAAAGGTGTGGAAGTGGTAGCCTAGCAACAGGTGAGTTACATCATCAGGTGGTTTAAGTTCAGTGAGGATCCTGGCCATAGGAACCCCAACTTCCCCACAATAGGATTTAGGAGTTGAAGAATGTGATGAGAATGAAAAAGTGGTCAGTAGTAGTGAAAGAGTAAGGGATGGACAGGACCAGGGGTCAGAGTGAAAAACAGCAGAATTCTAGAATTTACAGGTGGAGCCATTTAATACCACGGTGAGGTCGGGGGTCAGCTGTGAAGCTGGGACACTGAAAGGGTGGGAAAGTGAGTCACTGGAAATGAGGAGTTGAAGGATTAATGGGATTAAGTAACTAAAGAGATTACTGTTGTCTCATTATGACCCAGGGGGCAGACACAGCTGGAAGGCTATGTGGAAGAGGTCCATGAGCCAGGTATAAAAATCACCCAGAAAGGTGGGATTGTGTCTGGAGGGCAATAAATGGTGTTTGGTGTTTGAAATGTGCTAGCTACTTACTATTGAGCACCTGTTTCATGCCAGGCACTTTAGATTCATTATAGTATCTCTAATTGTATTGATTAGGATATTGGTTGGTTGGTTGCAACAGGAAGGTCCAAAATAAGTAGCCTAAATAAAAAATAGAAGTTTGTTTTTCTGTCATGTAAAAGTTCGGGTATGTAGTACACAGCTACTATGACAACACACATAATCATCAAGGTGCCAAGGTCTTCCTAACTGTTGTCCTGCCAGCTTGTACCTCAGCTCCCACCATGAGTTCTACATTCCTATCAGCTGAAAGGATGGGACAGTGGATAGTGTGACCCAGAGTCAGGAAGAGTGACCAAGATTCAAAGGGAGGGGGATTAGATTCCCCTCTTGGTAAGGGAATAGTAAGGTCACATCGAAGAAGGGCAGGTGGGTTGGGAGATATTGTTGTAACCACATTTGGAAAATACATTCTGCCACACATTCTAATAAATGACCTTTAACAGAATGCTGCTCAGCTTAATGAATATGAATAATCTGCAGAACAAATGGCCATGAATAAAATGGATTCCATTTACTTACTTCATTCATTTTAATACATAGATCAATGCTTTAAGGTAGATTTAATTCACATCCTCATGTTACAGATAAGATAAGTAGGTAACTTGCCAAGACCCCCAAGAAGGTTAGCTGTGGAGCTGGGATTTGAGCCTAAGCCTATTTGATTTCCAAGCTTGTGCTCTTTCCTGGCATGACAAAGCCTCTCATGAAGACTGACATCCAGAGAAAATGCTACAAAATAATAAAGATTTGCCTTTCCTATCACAAAGACTCAATAAATATTTGTTGAATTGAACTGAATTAAATCAAACTCCTAGAGGAGAATCTTTGAATCAAAATCTGAAAGATAGTTGTATATAAAACTAAAGGTAGCTTTCAAAGAAATGCATTAACCAGCTAATGAAATAAGCTCTATGTAAACACTGTTTTTCATTAACTTGTATCCACATAGTATTTACTTTTTAAAAGTGTTTATTCCCTGCTCCATTCTAAAAGGATTCAAGACATAAATATTGGGCAAGAAATGTAAAAATTGAAATAATACTTAGAGATTTTAGTTGTCACATTAGCCCATCAGTAAATGGTAGCCATTGCCATTTACAAGGAGAGTACAAGGAACAGAGAGTCCAAAGAATTGAGTTCTCTTTCTGGCTCGGCTTCTCACTAGCTGTGTGAATTTGGGCAGATCACTGAGCTTCTCTGGACCTGATTTTCCATGCCAATAAAATGAAGAGGATGATATCAACAATCTTAAGGTTCTTTCCAGCATTTAAAACTACACAAGAGACTGAATAAATTTTCTTATCATTTCCTGCATGTCATGATTGGCCAAGTTATTTTCTATAACTAGCAATGAATTATCTAATCTATTAAGTGCAAACTGCAACTGTTAAGGAGCAACTAAGAATAGTTAAAACTGTTGGACCAAAGGCTCTAATCAAATGTTTCTGAACATATGCTCACAGGCTCACTTGAAAATACAGCTTATTCATTGTTCCCATTAAAATCTCCTGTGATGAAACAGTTGAGAAGGCACAAATTCTGTTCTATCCATAATAACAACATTGCAATGTGGCCTCACTCTGACAATGGAATACACCATTCACTTCACAGCTGTCAGAAGACAGGTCTTTTTCAAAAAGCACCTCTATCAAGCTTTAAGTTTCAAGCTTTCACCTTCTAACTCCTGCTTGTTCTTCAAAGCTCCATTCAAGAATCTTCTTTTTCCAACTCTTCCCAGACCCACCTCCCACCTAACCTCCTCACCCAGGTTGCTTTGGATGCCCCTAGTCTGTGCTGTCACAGTGCCTGGGGCATCTGCTTTAGTTGTTACACTGTTACATTGTATTGTTGCTGTCTGTCATTTCTTTGTCTACTGTCCCTTCAGGTGGTGGTCTTCTGGAGGACAGAAGACAAATCTACCACCCACGGTTAGCAGGAGGCCTAGACCCTGTACGTGCTCAATGAATCCTTGCTGAATGAAAGGGGTTCTTTCTTTCTCTTTAAGATGTTATCCATACCTTCACACGTGCTTCTTCTTTTATGGACGGGCCTAGCTGGAGTCTTGTTTGAATGTATTCAGTGCAGGGTGGGAAGGGGAAAGAGCAGCAACTTGTATTAAGTGTGACTTTACACACTTTTTCCATTAACATTAAAAATCATAAGGTAGATACTATTAACCTATCATAAAGGAACTGAGGCTCAGGAAATAGAGGAACTTGCAAAAGATCACAGTGCTCCTGAATGACAGAGGTGGGGTTAATCTGACTCCATCTAATGCCACACCACCTCCCCAAAGGGAGGAAGAGTGGTGATCATGGGTTGGGGGAGAAGAGGGTGGGGTGAAATGGTGGGAGTGGGTTCTCTGAAGCCTCTCTGAAACCTCTCCAACGTTTTAAAATAGATTTATCACCCAAGTTTATGCTTGCTAACCCTGAATTTTAGCCCTTTACAAGAAGGTTAAGTACAAGTGCTTTCTCACTGTAACTAATACCTGTGTTCCTCCCCAGTCATTATTTGAGCCTTGGAGGTTATACAGAAGCTATTGTTGAGTTGTTCTCATTAAGAGAGAAATAGGGCGGGACAAGGAGGACTGTGACAAATCAAATCCTCGGGTCCAACCAACCAGATAAACAAAGAAACTCAGGTGCCCTTATAATTAGGTGCACAATGAGCTTGTAATGCCTTTGTGTGAAGAAGATTCAGGACATTTAAAGAAAAATAACATTGCTCTTAATACAAGAATTGCCTTTCAAAGGAATAAAGTAAGTTTCCATGCTCTTAGTAATTGCTTTGTTACATGAAGTTGACTATCCTAGAGCCACAATATGACTTATAATTGCAAAATTATCACAGATTCTACTTATGATTTGTATTGGGAAGGAATATAAATTAACATTATACTTTGGAGAATTTAACAGAATTCTAAAACACTTGTTTTAGATAGTTAATACTATGCTGATAAAATTACCATTTTACTACACTATAGTTAATTAAATATTAATATGTTTATATGTGCATATATGTTACCCTAAAAGATATTTTCAATTTATGAGAAATAGCTTTTTTTCCTATAGCATGGTTCTTAATCCTATGATATTTGCTCTTTTTATGAGAATTTTCATAAGTTGTACCTTAGCATATTTGATTATAAAATTAAATACATATTATTTTTATCTCTGTATAAAATTTTTCTTTTTTTTCAAAAGATCTCATAAATCCAGAGAATAGACCATACTTTTAAATATAATAAACTTAATGCACAAAGTCCTAGATATGTCAGATTCTTTTCTTTGAAGAATTCATGGCTGAACTGATTTTGGAAAAGTAAAGATGGAAATAATTGGTATTTTCTGTATATTGTATCTGAGTTTAACTTCTGTTTCAGTAATATAAACACCTGTAAATGCTGCATGGGTTTCTTTTAAATGCGGACAGCTTCCTGCTATGAATTCTGACAGGCCGTGCACTTATGTAACCTGTTGGAGTTAAGTAACTTTATGTTCAGGTATCAATATAAGGAACATGTACTAAAATATTTACATTTGTGTAAAAAAGAACTTATAATTTGTAAAATGTATTATCATTTAAAAAGCTCTAAGTATGCCAGGCACCACTGTTATGCCTTTCTGTCTGTTAACTCATTTAATACTCAGAATAACCCGAGAAGTCAGTTCTAAAATTATACCCATCTTACAAATGAGAAACTGAGGTTCACCACAGAGCTAGCAAGTGGTAGAGCTGGGATTCAAACCAAGGCAAGCGTCAGAGCCTATGCTCTTAAACACCAAACTATATAGCCAAATTAGATTCCCTAGAAAGGTGATTTGAGTAGTAAGATGGTTATAAGGGGCAGAACTTGCTACAACGGTTGTGCCTAAATTATTAAAAACAACAGGTATCAAGTTCACATAAATCTATATCTGATATATATCTGGCAGTATGTGAAGCTGCTTTGAGTGCCTCCTTGCATTTAATCCTTACAACCTTACTATGATATGAGTATTTATCTAACTGTACAAATTGGGGCAAGTTATTTAACTTTCCTCAATTTAAGACTCAATTTCCTCATCATCTGATGTGGGGATGAGATTGTATACAGAGTACTTAGCATGGTGCTCAGCACAGAGTAAACCCTCTATAAATGTTAGCTCTAATTGTTATTATTGCTTTTAGGCTTTGACAAACCAAGTAACATATTCAAAATGACATATCTTAAAGAGAGCAGAACTAAGATTTGGAAGCTAGGCCTCATTAATACCCTAACTACGGAGGTTAAGACAATGTTCTTTACTGTTCTAAAATGCACAGAATTCTTGCCTACTAGACTTTGTCACAGCACCTTGCCCATTTTAGGTACTATATTTGATATACAATATGATAGTGGTTTCAGGTGTACAACATAGTGATTTTACAATTATATACATTATAAAATACTCACCATGATAAGTGTAGTTACCATCTGCCACCATACAAAGTTACTACACTATTATAGACTACATTTCTTATGCTGTACTTTTCATCCCCTTGACTTATTTATTTTACAACTACAAGTACCTCTTTATAATCACCTGTTTCACCTGTCCCCCATCTCCCTACCCTTTGGTAGCCTTCAGTTTGTTCTCTGTATTTATAAGTCTATTTCTGTTTTGCTTGTTTTATCGTTTTAGATTCCACATGTAAGTGAAATCATGTGGTATTTGTCTTTCTCTGTCTGACTTACTTCACTTAGCATAATAATACTCTGTAGTTCCTTTGATAATAATCAGAGAGAGTGAAACATTAAAAATTGTTTTAATTCTAAAAGAATAAATATTTACTACTGATATTTTTAAAGGTACATTTAAACAAAAGAGGAAGAAAAAAAAATCACTCATATTCCCACCTTCCAAAATAACCAGTTACCCTTTCACAAACAGGATCATTCTAACCATACAATTTTGTGACCTGCTTTTCTCACTTTGAAATATATTGTGAACATCTTTCCATGTTGATAAATATCCATTGACTATATCATTCTTAATGTCTGCGGAATATTCCATTGTATGGATGATCAGTCCCCTTTGTGGGCCATTCAAGACGATTTTCAATTTTTTATGTATTTCAAAGAATGCTACAGTAAACAATCATAGAGCCAAGTCCTCAAACATGTTAGTGATTCCTTCCTTAAAATAAATTTATGAAAGTGGGTCAAAGGATATGAGTTAGCAGAATTTCGAGTTGGTATATCTCCATCTGCTCAGGAACAAGACTCTTCTAATACATAGTCAAAGGAGACTGTAGGAACATAACTCTTACAGCCAACAGGGATTATTCAATTTTAAGGCTGCACTAAGAATGAATTCATTTAAAACTTGGATTAAATGAGCTAATCCACGGAAAGTACACATAATAAATGCTCAGTAACAACTATTACTATGATGAAAATCACATCAAATTAGTTTCACATGTGATTCTAAGGCCTCCTCCTCAGTTATTTGAGTCTATTTGAAGATCTTAATGGATCAAGTCTTAAAAACAAGAAAAAGTTGAAAATCCTGAGAAGTGTGAGATACAGCAATAGACCAGAGGTCAGGAAAACTTTTATATTTTTCCTCCTGGTTCCTTTGTGACGTGAAGTAGGTCTTCTCTGCACCTCAGGGCCTTTATCTACAAAGAGGCATCAGATGACCACTTTAATATTTCCATTCAAATGCTATGATACTAAATTTCCATCAGTCCAGTAATTCTCACTCATCCCTGTATTTCCTGTATTTTGGATCAAGGTAGACTTTCTTTAGGCAATAATGGGCATTCTCAACAACCCAACAATCTGAGTTTCTGAGCCCTGAGCACGGAAGTTTTTACAAAGGTCAGGAAGGCCCGAAGCAGCCATGTTCCATTTTTTAATGATCATTACATTACCAAGCACTGGACTAACACTGCATTATTCAAGCATCTGGTGTGGTTTAGGAAGCCACGGAGTAACTAAAGGGCTCTCCCAAGTCATTCAGGCCACCAGACATCTGCACTGAAATCATAGTGCACAAAGTCTTGGTCATTTTGTTCGGGGCTTGGTGATGTTAATCAGTTTCCATTTCTCACTTTACTTTGGACATAGACAACAGACCAAACTGGCCCAACGCAGCATGAGGGAGCACTTAAAATGTCCACACTCTCTGCCAGAGACAGGCCACCTTCCTAATGTGGTAAGATTTATCCTAAAAGTGCCAAGTTGGTCACACTTGTAAACCCTCAGTGTTTGCCAGTACGTTGGTCCAAATGGTGTTGGTGGGCTTGAACTACCAAGAGGCTACCACACTTAAAATGGAAGCATATAGTCAGCAGTACTGGAAGAAGGGAAAGTTTTACTCATTCAACTTTTTCAGGTAGACTTCATGCCAAGCCCCGAGCTAGGTACCAGGGCAACGACCAGAACCTGACTCCCAGTCGGTGCCCGGTCTCCCGCGCACGGCGCCCCCTGGAGGCGGCGGTTGGGTGGCGGCGGCGAAGGCGAAGGCAACTGAGGCGAGAGTGGCGAAGCGGCCGCGCCGCGCTGGGCGGGCGAGCCAGCGAGCGAGCGCGGTGCGACCCCGCGGATGTCCCCGGGCCCGCCCGGCCTTCGCCACCGGGGGCCGGACCGCGCCACCAAGAAGATGCGCCTCAAGAACCAGGTAGCTGTGCCTCGGGCTCGCCCCGCGTCCCCGATGCCCCGCCTACCTGCTGTCACGAGCGCCAGCGGCCGCGCAGCCACGTGGCCGCGACTGGGCTGCTCCCCGCGCCCCGCCCGGCCTCCCCGACCCAGGGACGCGGAGGGGGCTTTGCACTTGGGGACGGCCTCAGTGCCCCTGCCAGGGGACTCCGGGCGACCCCCGTGCTCCTCGTCCGGCGGCTCTGTTCCCACTGGACTCCCGCTCACTGCCCCGCCCGCCTCCCAAGACTTGCTTGGCCTCAGCGGAGACAACCAAAAGTTGGGTCGGCGCGCGCCTCCTTTCCCCCGAAGGTCTGACCCTGCCGCGCGGAGAAGCGGCCGCCTGGCTCCACTCCCCTCCGCACCTTTCCCGAGCTGTCCTTGGAGTGGCTCTGCCGAACTAGCTGGTGGCGCCAAGAAGTCCGGGCGGCTTCGAGCCAGCAGGGCCCCAGGGTCCTGGGCGATCCTCAGAGAGCCCCTGTCTGTGTTTCTCCCGCTAATTGTCGAGAAGCAGCACCCTCCAGTGCCTTTCCCCCATTACAGCCCGCCGTGAACCTGGGGCTTGGGGTGTTTGTAGGTGCGACTGAAAGGGTTCTTCTGTTGCGCTAAGCAGTGCGCCTGTCTGGCGGGTGGAGAAAGGCGTCAGGTGTTGGGTAGGGTTTATTTGTGAGTTGTAATTACTGTCCCTCTTTGGGCTGGGGGTTGTCAAACATTTAGGATTTAGTAAAGACACGCCCTGAAGTCTTGGCTTGCTGGAGATCGTTTCTAGAAGGGAGAGAACCTCCCCTCCCCCAACATACGTTAAGGGATTTACATAGACCACAGAGAAACTAAGGGGATGGGCTTCCAGAAAACAACTCCAGGACTGGGGAAAATGAGTCATGTTGATTGAAGGGTTTTAGACGGTACCACTTCAAGGGTGGTAATTCTCATAAAATCTTCCCTCTGGGGAATCAAATACCCACAAGACAGTTTGATAGGAGTCCTGTATATTCCAGAAAGTCTACCTGTGCCCCTTACCTACCTGCTTCATTTTAGTAGAACAACTTAAAGAGGCTGCCTCACATTACCTTCATGCATTTGTGTGCCTAGTTTTTCATATTTCATAATACTTGCAAATTGACATTGAACAAGCTTTAACCTCAGTCATTTCAGAGTAAGTTTGATGTTTTAAGTGAGATGTGAATGGAGCTCCATTCATGAGGGAAGTAGTCTGCGTGAAGTGTTTTGTAAATGTGAGTGGGTTGAGTTTAAAACTGAATAAATTAAGGTAATGAGGAATCAAAAGGTTCAATCCAGATGTTTGCCTCCGTGCTTCTCTAATAAAGTGACAGTGTAATGCTGTACAGCACCTCTCCTTGTAGTTCTTGGTAGAGTGGACTGTGGCACTGTGGTTGAATAAGAACAAGTGGACTGTTGAATTCCTTCCGTTGGTTTCTAAAGCACTAACCATTACTTGGTGCTGATGGGGTTGTGACCTACCCGCCTTTATAGAGGATTTTTCTCCTCTCCTAAACTACTCTAGGAATATATGAGGGATTTATATGTAGGTATTCAGTTAAAGAACTTGTAAATAATCCTCTTCAGTTATCATTAGTACTGGCCTCTGAAACCTTTGCTTGCTTGTTAAGATACTTTGGTATGATTGTAATAGAGGGGGGGGGTTGTGAGTTAGAGCTGGTGGCCCCACTAATTCCATTTCTAGAATGTGTTTTGAATTAACAGAGAACTCCTTAGCCTTTGTGTAGAGGCAATACGGTTTAGCATGAGGTATTCTAATTCAGATATTGGATCAGGTCTGATCCCACCACTCAGTAGTTAGGTGGCCTTGCATAATTAATTTCTTTGTCCTTCTGTTACTCCCTTTCCCTTTGTAGTCCCAAAAGACCAGTGAAGATTATACCATCATTTGACATGGGAATTAAATGGAATACCATATATGCACAGTGCTTGGCATGTGGGCATTCACTAAAAACCCCTATTGTTAGCCTTCCATAAATAGTAACTATTACTATCACTGCTGCTATATTTGCTTAAAAATACCTCCCTATAGTTGGGGAAAGAGGTTGACTGCAAAGGAAGGAGGCAACTCTGGGGTGTTGACTACAAGGGTGTATCTATTTGTCAAAACTCATCACACTGAACCCTTAAGATCTGTGCATTTGACTGTATGTGCATTACATCTCAATTAAGTTAACTTTAAAAAAGTTAACCTTCAAATGTGTTAAGTATATACCTTTTCGAAGTTTGGAGTTGATGTAGCCTAATTCTGCATAATTAGTGATTCATTTCCAAAGTCCTCTCTGCATATGATCATATCTTCATAAGTTCATGTTAGGTCATAGGAAACTTAGAAGGTGTTCTCATTTCTCAGATTGTCATCAGGAGTGATGGTCCATGGAAAAGAATGATTGGTTTGTGCCAAAATTATATTTAATTGGAAACTTGCATACAGTATTAGTTTTTACTAATAGCTTTTTAAAAACCAGATTACAATGTTTTATTTGCTCCAGTAGTGCTCACTTACATTATGTATCCACCCGGTAAGCACAATTCCTGAAAGGTCATAGTGATTCTGCATCCATTTGTTTGCTTTCAACAAATCCTTTGCCTTGTTGGTAGTTACATGAGATATCTAATGTGCTTTTAGCACAGTACCAGGCACACAATAAATGCTAATATATACTAGCTGTTACTATTAAAATTGATATACTCATATTCATCTTTATTTGGAGGTCAGAAATCAGCACTATACAGATTTTATAATCAATTCACTTTAAAGATGCTGTCAAAAGTGTTTGAAGTGGTAACAGCCAATAATTATTGATAAAATATTGTAAAAATAAAATCTCACTTATCCAAACATAGTGGTCATAACTTCTCACAGACAAAAGTTACAATGGAAGCAAAAACCTGTCTTGAGAAGAAAGACATGCCACAAAGAGTATGTTCACTTGTTTACTCACAGGCAAGCTTTTTGGACCCTCCCTCAAGCCTTTTGATTCTTGCTTGAGACACAGTTCTAACTATGCTTAGTTCCCTAATTTCTCATCCTGCAGCAGATTAGAAGGCTTGGTAAACAGGACACAAACGAGAGGTTTCAGTAGAGGTTAGGTGGAAGTGAGCTGGAAAACTAGCTGGAAATTTACAAAAGTAAGACTTGAGAAATCAGTCTTCATCTCAGGTAGAAGTAATAATTGGATTGGAGTACTGAATAACAATTGCCAGTTTTGTTGGAAATTTCAATTTTATTCTTTAAAAGGTTTGCATTATGGCATACTCTGTTTTAAGGAGGGAATAGCATGTAATGATATATTTTAGGAAGATTTCCATCCAGTATGATCAGACTATAAACTGGTTTGTTAAGATGCAAGCTTCAGTTATCCAGAGATTTATTTAATGTGAATGATTTATTCCCTCTTGATACTACATATATGAGGTATTCATAGACATTTATACTTGTGATTTGCGGTTGGTAACTGGGTTCTTTAAATTGCATTCTTTGTATGATGCAATGACGTAATGAGATGAATCATATGTATTGTGTTAGATTGCGAGGGCTGCCATAAAAAATACTCCAGACTGGGAGGTTTCAAATAATAGAAATTTAGTTCCTCCCAGTTCTGGAGGCTTGAAGTCCATGATCAAGGTGTCAGCAGAGTTGTTTTTTCTGAGGTCTCTCTCCTTGGCTATTAGATGGCCATCTTTCTCTCTGTCTTCACATGGTCTTTCCTCTGTGTGTGTGTTCTAATCACTTCTTCTTATAAGGACACCAGTAATGTTGGATTAGGGCTCACTCATGTGACTTCATTTTACTAATTACTACCTCTTCAAGGCCTTATCTCCAAATATAGTCATATTCTGAGGTACTGGGGGTTTAAGATTTCCAACTTATAAACTTTGGGGTGAAACAATTCAGCCCATAGCACATGGTATCTAGTAAAAAACTATTGGTTCTTTCAAAATCGCTTAGCACATAGTATATGAAACAAGTCAGATTTCTTTTTTTAATTAAGGTATCATTGATATACAATCTTATGAAGGTTTCACATGAGTAATATTGTGGTTTCAACATTCACACATATTATCAAGTCTCCCCCCCACCCCATTGCATATTACTGTCCATCAGCATAGTAAGATGCTACAGAGTCATTACTTGTCTTTTCCTTGCTATACCACCTTCCCTGTGACCTACCTATATGAAACAAGTTGGATTTTAATTCTTGTTTTGAAACAATTCAATTTGGATCTAAATGTTGTAGTTACCTGTTGCAGTGAGAAACCCAAACATATATGTCAGATACCAACACACACAGACACACACACACAAATACACAAACATTTTACGGGTGAGGTTGATTACATCTGAAGAAGTGTTAGGACTGTTGTCCAAGATGAGTTTAATCTATGACTCAGTCCACTAAAAATCATGTCCTTCATTGATTGAGAAAGATGGTGGTGCAGTGGCTTCCTAATATTTCATGTTCAAAAGCACTTTGGTGATGGAGGTAGGTTTGACTTTCCATAAAGAAACCACTTAGCCTACTGATACCTTCATACCTAGTTCTGTCATTTGAGGTTTTTGTTTGACTTTCCAGGTATCTCTGCAACAAAATAATTACTCTAATCCTTCAATACATATTTTCTACATACTTAAACCATGAATTTATGGACCCAAATCTGTTGCAGAAGCAACCTTTGCTCCTCTAATAAGAACCTGGTGATAGTTTACTGAGGGGTATCTAACCTACCCACCTCATGGGTTTTTTCTCCTTACCAATGTAAAGTTCATCTTGGCTCCCCATGTACACACATGATGATGTGATATTTTACCTAAGGAAAAGAAAAAAATAACTGTAAACTTATGTTGTACAAAAATGGCTCCCAAATACATTATGTGCATTACTACCATTTGTGCTAATTTGACAGCTGCTGAACAACTGGTAAAGGGACTAATGTCAATGTTGAAGCTTCCATGGGGTTCCCCACTGTTTTAGGAATTTTTACATTTTATCAGTATAATGACAGAGTTTACAGTCATCCACAATGTGTTAATTACAGACATTTATTATCTGTAGTACCAGCTTGATGCTTGGTCTTATATTTCCTTTAATATAAATGTTTAAACTTTTACATTTAATTACAATGGGAATCAATTATCACTTATATGTTCTTATATGAACAAAGAATTTGAAACAAACTATAGTTGAGATGAAACTTAGATCTACAATACAATACCAACATAGCTTTCTTTTTTTGACTAATAAATTTCTGCTAACAAAAAATTGCTAATGTCACTGAGCCTCCTGAAGCCATTTCACATGACTGACTGGATGATTGATTGATTCATTCATTCATTCATTCAATGAATGTTTGTTGAGTGTACAGTATGGGCCAGACCCAGTTGTAGATGCTTGGGATATATTAGTGAACAAAACTCAGATATCCCTATCAGCAGGGGTGCAAGGAGAGAGAGAAATTTAAAATAACCATACTAAGCAAGTATACATTCTATAGCTTGTTAGACTGTTATAAATATTCTGGGGAGGGGGGTAAAACAGAGTAGGATAAAGGATAAAAAAAGAGTAGGATGAGGAGCTCACAATCTTGAACAGGGTAGGCCTCACTGAGAAGGTAAATCCAACAAATTAGATGGAGATGAAGAAGTTAGCCATGTGGCTATCTGGAGAAAAAGCAGAGGCAACAGCCAGAGGAAAGGCCCTAAGGCAGAGTGTCCCCAGAGGGGTTCAAAGAATAGCCAGCAGGTCACTATAGGCTAGAGAAGAGTGAACAAGGAGAAAAGATTATAATCGGATTATAAGGTTTGTATGCTGAATAATTGTCATGGTTCATCATCTACTGATGAGTAGATAAATGCTTAGCTGATATACTAAGCAAGTTGTAGGTGCTCTTTAAATACTTGTTGAATGTTTCTTTGGCAAATGAATTGGTCTTATAAGAACTGTTCCTGAACCACAATAGAAAATGGAATAGCTTTCTAGAATAGTTGCTTATTCTGTGGCCTTCGAAAGTTAGAATTAGAGTTGGGAAAAGGGAAAAGCTGACACTAACATGGCAATGCTGATGTGTGTGAGTCCTGCCTGACCATTTTCATACTGACATCATTAGGGAATGAAGTTTTCACTTAGACTTAACCATTTGGTACCGAAAATTTTCTTTTCAGTTTGATTTTTGTCCTCATGATTTGAACTTTTAACCAGAAAGAAAAAATTCCAGTGTAGGGGATAGTCTGGATTTGAAAGTTTGAGATATGTCAACCTTAGGAGACCCTTTCCATAGATAGATTGGCATTATTCTTTCTTGTTTACTTCTTATAAGATGGATGTCATAATTATTATATCTCTGTATTTTGTTTACAATGTACAAAGTGTTTATACATATATTATTTCATTTTACCCTTACAGCAAATCTGTGAGAGAGGTGGACAGTCATTATTACATTTTGGACTGGAAGTATCTTCCATTTGCCCTCTAGATCTACTCTCTACTCTTTTCTCCCAGCCTTTCTGTGGCCTTGGAGGCTGACCTTCAAAGACTGCATCAGTGAGGTCACTTGTCCTCTGGCTTCTGGAAGGATTCAGCCAGTGGGGGCACTGGCAGGATATCCAAGGGTAGAAAGAAAGTGAGTTCCAGGTATTTATTCCTCCAGATCCACCTCTGTGAGGCTACTGGTTAGCAGTGGTTATGTGGAGGCCACAGCCCCTATCTATCCTACAGCTACAGTTCCTCTTTCTGGGTTCTCTCAAGGTCTAAGCAAAAGTAGACTCTACTATTGCTTACCCCAGCATGAACTCTGTCCCTTGATGAACTCCGTTATTAAACCTTGCTCAATTTTACTGTTTGAGTGTGTCTTCTTGTTCGTGACTGAGACCATGACTGACTGAGAGACAGCATTAAAGATGACAGCTTCAAGAAGTTGGGCAACTTGCCCAGTAATAGAAATCTAGTAAATGACAGAGTAGGGACTTGAATCCTGATTTTATGACTCAGAGGAATAATCAGGTTTAATATACCACAAAGGAATATATCCCAACTGGTGGTTACTGTTGAAAAACCTTTCTACTTTGGCCTCCAGTTGAAAGTATAGTATTTGAGATATTATTGGTATTTCCTTAAACATGGAAGGGCCTTTGTAAAGAGTAGGGCTCTTCACACCAGCAGCTGGAAGAGGAGAGGGAGGGTTTGCCCCGACAGCCTTCAGGGGGAGCACAGCCTTGCTGACACCTTGATTTCGAACTTCTGTCTTCCAGAACTGTGAGAAAATAGAATTTTGTTGTTAAGCCACCAAGTTGTGGCACCTTTGTTATGTCAGCCTTAGGAAACTAATACAGCCTTTTTTGTGATTAAAAAAAAAAAGTAGGGCTCTTTAAAAAGAAACACTATTCCCCTCTCTACCAAAAATAAAAAAAAATTAAACATGTCATGTTTTCCTAAGACAAACATGGACGCAAAATCAGGAAGCATTTAGACTGTTTTCTTATGGTTATTCATGGTGATGAAAAATAGGGGCACTATGAATCAATATCTGTGATTTCCTTCTTTCATCTCTCTAGTGGTCTAACATAAAAATCCTCTTTGCCCTGCTTTCCAGTCTCTTTCTCTCCAATTAGTCACCAACACCAAACAATTTCCCTTCCCCTACTATCCATAGGATGAAGCCCAAGCTTACTGGTTTGTTATTCTCCATTTATCCTTACCCTTATATCTAACCTCATAGCCCTCTATTTTCTCCCATTCAAATCCTACACTTGCTCCATTACTAAATTATTTGTCTTTGACCAAATATACTTAACATTTACTTTTGCCTATTTGCATTTACTGTTGTCTCTGCCTACAACATCATCATCCTTGCCCCAAAACCCCATCATCTATTAAGAGACCCATTTACCCAACAGAGTTCTAATGAAAAATATCACATGAAGCCTTTTGGACCACACAGGCAGAACTGCCAGACCCGGGGAAAGAAGCCCAGCTCCTTTGAGGCCAGAAACTTATCTTATTCATCGTTGAATCCGCTGAGTCCTGGGGCCTCGTCTAGGGCCTTGAACTTACTGGACAATCAACACATATTTATGGAGCAAATAACTCAATATGAAGCTCCTTCAACCAAAACCTTTACAAGAGAAATTTTGAAGTTGTTTTTATTGCTTTGAATTAAAATGTCAGAAAGGTTGAGTGAGGATAGGAGCAAGGGATAGATAATAAGCAAAATTATGAGTCATCATCAACTGGCGAGTTTCTAAACAAGGAATCCATGCCATGGAGTTGTGTTTTTGCCACTAGAGCCGTGAGTAGGCTCTGTACAACTTTGGTCTCTTATCCAGTATATGGATACCTGTGGTTGACTTCTGTTAGCTTGCTTTGCTGTCATAGAAGGGATTTTCCTTTTTTCCCCTCGAAGATTTGTTGGCCGTCTTTCCCCTGCATCTCTAATATTAAAGGTCTTTCAGTTTTCACAGTGTGAGTTTCTGAACAAAGGGTTATCTGGGAAGCGGCAGTTTTGAGGATCTTACTCAGGTCATTGGAACTAGTGTTCCTGAAAGTGCTTGGTGAATGACTGTAATAATAGAAGTCAGATCTCCAGTTTGTAGTACAAGTAAGTGTTTTGTACTACAGGTTCTCTCTGTCTGCTCAGACTATGGCTTGTTGAGGAGAAAGTGATACTAACTGTAATGCTATAATTTGAGGTCTACTTACTATGTTGTTTGGATACATATAGCAGAAAGACAGAGCTCAAGAAACTTTACTATTCATGGAACAATCTTACTGTGTGTTGAAATAGTGTTTCTGTCCCTTTTGAGGGTGTGATCTACTCTTTTTGGGTGTAAATTATGCAAGGTTAGGATATTCTTGAAATAAAATAAGTTCAAAAGACAAATGGTACCAAACCACTTTTAACAAATTGAAGAAAACTTGAATTATTTTTTACAGTTTTTGAAAATTTTTAAATCACAGTCTACAAGGCGGAAGTGATCAGGATAAGCTAAAATTTAGAATCTGTTGTCTAGTTATAAAATGGTGTCATTGAGTCACAATGGACCACAGTGGTCTGCTTTGCTAGATAAGTTCTGTTCAATGGGAGACATTCTCTAATTCATATGCCAGAGACTTAATAAATTTGCCAAACCAAATTGGGATTAACCACTACTGTAAAAACTTTCATAATAGCTGGAAAATTGGACATATATGGATGGCATGACATTCTGCAAGGACAAAGAAAAGAAGGATATATAGGAAGAAAAAAACTAACCATTAATAAGGTGTGAAATGTTTGTGAGTAGTATCTTATGTTTGTAGAACATCCTTTCAGTTTTCTCTTTTACATTTTTCCATATGGAAAGGGTGGTGTACAAAGGAGCATGAAAATTGAGGAACAGAAAGTAAAAATGGAATTCTGAATTAATAGTAAGAATTCTGAGACAATTCTCTTATGACAAGTATTCTTGTTCCTCTACTTATTATTCTGATTAATGGCACCATCATTTACCCCATAGATTCACACAGAAGAATCTTGAGGAGTTATCCTAGATCCATCCCTCTGCTTTATCATCTACATTCAGCTACAGTCTCTGGGTCAAAATAGTTAACCTGATTTCTTTAGTTAGTGGAGTGCCTAGTATGTGCCATGGAGTGAGATCCTAGAATTTCAGAGTTCAGAGAGACTGGCATAACCTTTTCATGTGTCATTAAGGACTGTCATATAAGCAAGAATGAGATAGACAAAAATCACTGCCCTGTGGTACTTAGATTTTTATAACCATCATATTTCTCTGATTTAAAGATAAGATTTTTGAAGAAGCCCATTTTACAGTTAGTGTTTGGAAAAAATGCTAAACTAAAACTTAGTGAGTTGTGATATGGTTGTCATTGTTTGTACATGAGCAAACTTAGTGAAGCTCATAGCAAGTATCTGTTCAACTGTCACCACAGTTATTTGCATTTGGATGCCCCATATACAATTGAACTTTAACTTATATTTGTATCCCTGGTTGTTATTTTAAATGTTTTAAAAAATAGCCAAAAAGCACATGAGAAGATGCTCACCATTATTAGTCATCAAGGAAATGCCAATCAAAACCACAATAAGATACCTCTTTGCATCCACTAGCATGACTATAATAAACAAAACAAAACAAAAGAATAACAAGTGTTGGCAAGGATGTGGAGAAGTTAGAGCCCTCATGCATTGCTGGTGGAATTGTAAAATGTTGGAGCCATGGTGGAAAAGTTTGTCAGTTCCTGAAAAAGTTAAATATAGAATTACCATATGACCTCCACAATTCCAGTCCTATGTGTATGCCCAAAAGAACTGAAAACAGGTACTAAAGTACATGAACACTCATATTCACAGTATTGCTATCCACAATGTCCAAAAGGTGGGAACAGACCTTTTGGTGTCCATCAGTGGATGACTGGATAAACCAACTGTAGTATATGTGGGCAATGGAATACTATTCAGCTGTGAAAAGGGATGAGGTTCTGATACAGGCTATAACATGGATGAGCCCCTAAAATGTACTAAGTGAAAGAAGGCAGAAACAAAAGGTGACATATTATGTGATTCCGTTTATATGAAATATCCAGAATAGATAAAACCATAGAGTCAGAAGGCAGATTAGTGGTTGCCAGGAAAATGGGGGGCAGGAGGAAGGGCAGGAATGGACAAACTGGTTAATGGATGAGGGGTTTTACTTTGGAGTGATGGAAATGTTTTAGAGCTAGACAGAGGTGATGGTTGTACAACATTTTAAATGTACTAAATGCCACTGAATTGTTCACTTTAAAATCATTTATTTTGTGTTATGTAAATTTCACCTTGATAAATTAAAAATTTTAAATATTATCCTGTGATGCAAAATTGAAAAGTTATTGTGTGCCCTGAAGTTTGCCTGTCATATACCATTCAGTGCAATTAAAAACAAAATAAATTGTCAAATCTCTTTATATAGAGCCTAGAATTTCAGAGTTCAGAGAGACTGGCATAACCTTTTCGTGTGTCCTTAAGGACTGTCATATAGGCACCTGACATCTACATGTCAAAAGCTTGACTTACAATAGAGGCTGTGTGACTTTTTATGATACATATTCAAATATAAGAGAGGCATCCACGTTCCTTTTCCCTTCACCAGCTCAGCGTACATCAGTATGCCCTACTCAGGTATCATGAGTGGTGTTGCCCAGCTAAGTCATAAAATGAGCACTGGTGGCAGAGGTCCAACTTGCCTGGGACAGATGGATCCAGGACAAGATGCAGAAACTAAGGATTTTGCGAGGCAGTCTTCTGCTAATGCCATGTTGAGGAGGCCCAGGCAGGCTGTAGCTGAGAATATGATAGACTGAATCCTTTTCTAACTATTGCACTGCCACCAGCATGATCCCATTTGCAGCAGTACTCTCCAACTGTCATCTGCCAAGTCTCAAACAGGTCTCAGAACTCAGTGGCGGTGTGAGTTCTTGTTTCCACACCTTTAGATACCACAAATATTCCACCTCTTGGAGTCTGGCTAGACAAAGCTGTCTACTTACTTCCTATATGGGCAGATACCAGAGTGCTGCGTAGCACTCAGACATGATTTACCCTCTTCATTCAAGGTAATTTTTCTTCTTTTTCTCTTGTTGGAGAGAAGAATAAATAAATACATGTTTAATATCCAGCAGAGCATCTCAGTGCATTCAAAAAATCAAAACTTTGAATAACCAAAAGAAGAAGGAACCCCATTATTTTTTGATACCTTTTGAGATTTTAACATCAATCCTGAAGTATCAAAGATACCAAGTTCACCAGCATGAATTGTGAAAGCAGCATCCCTGTGATGCCCTGCTTAACTGTCAATAACTGAAAATAATGGACAAGGTCTTTGCATAATAGCTTTTGTTTATTATTAAATTATATGCAAATATAGTTTTCAAACTCTGATTCTTAGCCAGGCTTTAATAGTGGCTACTTTCTTTGGTATTGTTTTTAATCTGAATATCTTTAGAAGAGTATGTTCTCTCCAGGTAGGCTACAGAGACCACAGGCCCCTCCTACTCCCTTTTATCTGACTCAGGTCAGTTTATACGTGTATGTTTCCTGCCTAGCCCCTGTAGTCGTTTGAGTTTGTAATTCTCAAAATAGACTCAACTTTTGCAAATTATATGTAATCATACAGATAATTTATGGTAATACTAAATATGTGAAGAGTACGTACTGAGTTTTGGGCACTGTTTTAAGTGCTTTATCTTTATTCACTAATGAAAGCCTCATAACCCCATAGGTAGTTTGGTCACTATGGAGGTGTGCCATTCACTTCCTTCGAGAAAGAACTCACTTTATCTGCAAGGAGTGCAGTAGATGACAGCCTCCAGCTGCAGCACCTTTAGGCCATTCTGTTCCTGGATAGCCCCAACCAAAGACTAAGCATGGTGGGGACACTATGGTCTGATCATTTCTGCCCAACATGTGAACTCCTCTTATGGAAAATCTTTGTTCCAGAGCTCCCCTTTGGGTTGGCCAAGCCTTTGATCTGCACTGTGGTCTGTGGCTCTCCTCCAATTCTACTTCCTCCCCCTTCCTTGTATTTTCACAATAAACTGGTAAGTCTCTTGCATTCCTGACTCTGTCTCAGTGTCTGCTTCTAGGAGGATTCAACTGTTACAGGGAGGTACTGTCATTATCCTCATTTTAAAGATGAGGATACTAAGGCACAGAAAAGTAGTTCAAGGTCTCACAGCCAAATGAGTTACAGTATTCTTGATCATGTTCTTAACCATTATGGTATGTTACCTCCTCATTCTAAAGTTCTTGTTCATCCTACTAAGCATCATTTTATCCCAGAAGCTCTGCTGGTTTTGGGGGTGCAGAGATGAACACTATAACCACTATAGCCTCTCATCTCAAGGAGCCCATTATTTAGTGGAGAAAACACTCTAAATAAGCAGACAGTTCCAATCTTTGCTCAAAGTGCAATGGTGAGATGTGTGCAGGGTACTCTGAGAGCCTGGAAGAGAGGAACCTAATTTGTGTCATTTCTCACTTCCTCTACCCTTGGCATGAACATTCCCTCCTTCTTATCTCCCCTGGCCCTTGCCATCATACTCAACTTGGATGTCTGTCACGTCCTCTGACCTCCCCAAACTGAACTGGGCTCTGTTCTGACAGGAGCCTTCTGTCTTACCATTTCACACCCATCTTGGTTGATGTTTGCTAACCTGAGTCTTGCTTGTCTGTGTGCCCAGTGCCTAGTGGTATGCCTAGCTACCGAAGAGTTTGTTGAATCAAAGAATGAGGAGAATCATTCGTTTGCCTGGTCTGTTCTCTTCCAAACCTAGAACCTTCCAAGGTGTGAGTAGAAAAGAGATTTGGAAGAAAATGCCCAGGAGAGGAATGGTGGGATGCAGGTGAATTCTACCTTTCTCTTGAGAGTATCTCATTTTATTTCCCACTGTCATCAACAGACCTAGTTTCAAGAATATTTTTCTGCCCCTTTAAGATTTAGGTTCAAACATGAACAAATGCTTTTTATCTTGCTTATGACACAGATATGTTAAGCTGATGTGTTTATCCATCCATTCCTCCATTTGTTTATTAAGTCTGCCAACACTAATCTGCGAAGTGCCCACTGTGTGTCAGGCACAGTGCTACTGTTCATACAGTGGTGAACAGAAGCACAGTCTCTGTCCTCAAAGAGCTTTCGTTCTGGCAGGGTAATTGGGTTCTAAACAAACACAATCTGAATGTCCCCTAGGCCCCTCCAGTTCATGGATCTTAGGTGAGGTCACTTTAAATCTTTGTCACTAAGTGCAGCATATCTATATTCTTCCATGTACCAAATGGCATGCTGTCAGTTCTGACCCTTTCCTATGTCTCTGTGGATATCTTCAAAGGCCATTTTTTTCCCTTGCAAATAAAATAGCACATATCATTGGTACATGCTTGGTAGTTGAGTAAATCTTTCATAAATTGAATATTATTATTATTAATAATATATATGTCCTGCTACTTACACTTCAGCCTTTCTTCACTTCTGATGGCCCCTCTCACCACATTTTCAGGCCATTGTCTGCTGTTCTACTTGTTTCTTTTAAAGAATCACATACCTACAACAATGGGAGACTGTGCTCCTGCCGGGAGTCTCCCGTCCTGTGCATCCTCCATGATCCCTCCCACATGGAGCTTTGCCAGGCAGATCCAGCCCACATTTCTCTTACTCTTCTTTGAACATTCATTTGGCGATTATTAATGCCCCCTACATTTCATCTCTTACTCCATCATTTAGCATCCTGCATATTTCAGTTTGGCAGCCCCAACTGATAGTGAGTTGCTTGAGAGCAGAAAACATGGATTTAACTGCTTTGAAGCCTCCTCAAGAGTCAGTCTTGTGGCTAGAGACATAGGAGATATTGTGGCATATGTCTGCTGGGTGCAACAGTTGGTTGGTGATTGGAATCAGTGGCTGGAACTGGTGACTGGAAACAGGAAGGCATAGAGATTCTAGAAGTGGTTCAGAAGAGCAGCTACATAGCATGGACGTGGGCTCTGGAGTTACAGCCCTGCTAGGCTGCTCACAGGCAGTGTGACTCGGGGAGGTGGGGTAGTCTGTCTGAGCCTCACCCTCTACCTTTTTTCCTCTCCTCTGGAAAACAAAGGTGATGACACAAACTTCAGTGGTTGTTGTAAGGATCAAATGAGGTACTGTGTCAACAAATGAAGTCATTGTTGTCATACTACTATTCTTCATAGAAAGTTGGAACAATCAGAAGTGCAGGGAAATGTTAGAATAGATTATTTATTCTAGAGAAGACTAGGAAAAGATCCTTATCTGTTGGATTAAATGGAAGATGCTCATTCTTGGATTAAGTACTGCTTGGAGTTGGACTGCCTGATTTAAATTTTGGCCTTGTTGTTTCCTAGCTGTGCAGCATTGGGCAAGTTGAATTAAACTCTCTGCACCTCAATTTTATAGTCTATAAAATGGGGATAAATACTGCATAAAGTATTGTGAGAAGCAAATGAAATACCCCCTGACTGCTTTTAAAGCACAGTGCCAGGCACACAGTAAGGCTCCTAGTAAGTGGTTTATTTATTGCTACTTGTATCACTTACCTACTGCTCTGTAACTGACCACTTTAAAACTCAGTGGTTTGAAACAATGAATGTTTATTATTGCTCATGAATATTTAAGTCAGTTGGGCAGTTCTTTTGAACTGTTTGGCTAGTTCATACCTTTGCAGTCAGATCTAGGGCAGGTAGGCAGCTCTGCTGATCTTGGCTGCATTCTCTCATGTGTGTGGGGTCGGCAGGCTATAGACTGTTCTAGGTTGACCTTGACTGGGTTCACTGGACTGTTTTCCATGTCGGCCAGAACAATCAGGGCTTGTTCATATGACAGCTGGGCAGGAGAGAAATGAAGCAAGAACGGACACAGAAGGATTTCTACTGCACCTTATTGGCCAAAGCAAACCATAAGGGCAGCCCAGATATAGGCATGGGAAAATAGATTACATCTCATAGTAGGAAGATCTCCAAAGTTGCATTGCAAAAGGCATGAGTACAAGAAGGGATGAAGATCATGACCAGTTTTCCAGTTGCTCTACCACATCACCCTTACATTCCTTCTAGAAATAATAGAAACAAATATTTGTACCACAGTGTGCAGATTACAAAAAAAATCCTTTTGCCTGTAATCACTGACTCTTACAATGAGACTGTGAGTTTAGTATTTTTGAGCCCTCCTAGGTGCTAGATACTATCTCAGACCCATACTTTTATTGAAATCTTTATTATTTTTTCCAGCATACATTGATTGCTAACATTTGAGCACTAAGGTTTTCTCCTCAGCCTACTGCTCTCCTGACTCTTCAAGGGTTATTTTATTTACTCAATGGCTTCATGTTTCACCTTTATGTAGGGACATTGGTAATCCAGCCTAAACCTTCCAGAGCTTTGTTCTTCTATTTCTAAGTGCTTGTTAGCCAAGGGTTCATAGTCATCACATGACCACCTTAAACTCAGCATGCCCAGATGTGATTTCATTTTAAAATATAATTAGGAGGAACTTCCGGGAAGATGGCGCTGTGAGCAGGGCGGCAGAAATCTCCTCCCAACACTATATTTATCTACGAAAACACAGAAAATACATCTATTCCTAAAAGAGAGATGAGAATACACAGGAAAGCGCACAGCGTGCAGCTACACCCGAGAGCACTCGGCACCCCAAGAGGCGGGTAAGATACGGAGCCGCGACCCGGCGGGACCCGAGCCCTCCCCCACCCCAGCGCACCGGCGGGAGGAGAGGATTCAGAGCCGGGAGGGAGTGGAAGCACACCCCGCGAAGTAGCCAGCCCCGGTGATCTGCGCAGGGAGCGCTGACCCACATTGCGCAGTGCAGCGCAGATTGGAGAGACAGAGCGGCAGGATCTGAGCAGGGAACGCACCAGGGTACTTGCAGCCGGCTCCCGGGAAGGAAAAAAAAAAAGCGCGCGCTTTCTTCAGCGGTCTTAAAGAGACAGGAGCCCAGTGGAGGAGCCGGATCGCCCCAGCACACTCAGCCCAGCAGGCTGGGAGTCCTGGGGAGTTTCAGACGCCTTAGCTGGCGACTGAGGAAGCGTAGCCATACTTAACACTTCTCACTGAGATCAACAGCCTCCTATTCGTTCCCACCCCTGCCCAAGCGATAAAGGGCCCTGCGGAGCAGCACAGTCACAGCTGTGGAATAGTGGGGCAATAGCGCCACCTAGAGCATTCCCACAGAATCTACGTCCGGTGGGCACTTTTTTTTGTTTTTTTTGTTTTTTGTTTTGTTTTTGTTTTTTCTTTTCTTTCTTTTTTTCTTTTTTTCTTTCTTTCCTTTTTTTCTCTTTTTTTTCTTCTCTTTTTAAAGTCTTAAAGAGCCCAGCTGACATACGTGGCAACTATCAGTGACCAATTATATAGCCATGAAAAGACAGAGGAATATGGTTCAGACCAAAATCAACCAGACAACCCCAGAGAGGGAGTCTGAAGGGATGGAAATGCACAGCTTCCCTGAAAAAGATTTCAGAATAAAAGTCATAACCATGCTGATGGACCTACAGAGAAATGTGCAAGAGCTGAGGGAGGAAGTGAGGGAACTGAGGAAAGACAATACAGAAATCAGACAAGCGATCGACGGGCTTAACAGCAGAATGGATGAGATGCAAGAGACTGTTAATGGAATAGAAAACAGAGAACAGGAGTACAGAGCAGCTGAGGCAGAGACAGATAAAAGGATTTCTAGGAATGAAAGAATATTAAGAGAACTGTGTGACCAATCCAAACGGAACAATATTCGCATTATAGGAGTACCAGAGGAAGAAGAGAGAGAAAAAGGGATAGAAAGTGTCTTTGAAGAAATAATTGCTGAAAACTTTCCCTCGCTGGGGAAGGAAGTAGTCTCGCAGTCCACCGAAGCTCATAGATCTCCCAACACAAGGGACCCAAGGAAGACAACACCAAGACACATAATAATTAAGATGGTAAAGATCAAAGATAAAGACAGGGTATTAAAGGCAGCTAGAGAGAGAAAAAAGATCACCTACAAAGAAAACCCATCAGACTATCATCAGACTTCTCAACAGAAACCTTACAGGCCAGAAGAGAATGGCATCATATATTTAACGTTATGAAACAGAAGGGCCTCGAACCAAGAATATTGTATCCAGCACGATTATCATTTAAATATGATGGAGGGATTAAACAATTTCCAGACAAACGAAAGTTGAGAGAGTTTGCCTCTCATAAACCACCACTACAGGATATCTTAAATGGACTGCTCTAGATGGAAGCACACCTAAGGCTAAAAAGATGTCACCAGAGAAAATAAAATCATAGCAAAGAAAGAAGACCATCCAAATTCTAACTAAAGGCAAAGAATAAAACACATAGTATAGAAAGAATGGAGGAGGAGGAATAAGAAGGGAGAGAAAAAAAGAAACATCAGACTGTGTTTACAATAACTTAACAAGAAATTTAAGTTAGATTGTTATATAGTAAAGAAGCAACCCTTGAACCATTGGTAACCACGAATCTAAAGCCAGCAATGGCAATAAGTACATACCTATCAATAGTTCACCCTAAATGTAAATGGACTGAATGCACCAATCAAAAGACACAAGAGTAACAGAAGGGATAAAAAAGCAAGACCCATCTATATGCTGCCTACAAGAAACTCACCTCAAATCCAAAGATATACACAGACTAAAAGTGAAGGGATGGAAAAAGATATTTCATGCAAACAACAAAGAGAAAAAAGCAGGTGTTGCAGTACTTGTATCAGACAAAGTAGACTTCAAAACGAAGAAAGTAGCAAAAGATAAAGAAGGACATTACGTAATGATAAAGGGGTCAGTCCAACAAGAAGATATAACCATTATAAATATATATGCACCCAACACAGGAGCGCCAGCATATGTGAGACAAATACTAACAGAATTAAAGGAGGAAATAGACAGCAATGCATTCATCTTAGGAGACTTCAACACACCACTCACTCCAGAGGACAGATCAACCAGACAAAATAAGTAAAGACACAGAGGCACTGAACAACACACTAGAACAGATGGACCTAACAGACATCTACAGAACTCTACACCCAAAAGCAACAGGATACACATTCTTCTCAAGTGCACATGGAACATTTTCCAGAATAGACCACATACTAGGCCACAAAAAGAACCTCAGTAATTTCAAAAATATTGAAATCCTACCAACCAACTTCTCAGATCACCAAGGTATAAAACTAGAAATAAATTTTAGAAAGAAATCAAGAAGGCTCACAAATACATGGAGACTTAACAACACTCTCCTAATTAATCAATGGGTTAACGACCAAATCAAAACAGAAATCAAAGAATATATGGAGACTAATGACAACAACAACACAAAGCCACAACTTCTGTGGGATGCAGCAAAGGCAGTTCTAAGAAGAAAGTATATTGCAATCCAGGCCTATTTAAAGAAAGAAGAACATTCCCAAATGTATAGTCTAAAGACATAGTTACTGAAATTGGAAAAAGAAGAACAAATGAGGCCCAAAGTCACCAGAAGGAGGGACATAATAAAGATTAGAGAAGAAATTAATAAAATTGAGAAGAATAAAACAATAGAAAAAATCAATAAAACCAAGAGCTGGTTCTTTGAAAAAATAAACAAAATAGATAAACCGCTAGCCAGACTCATTAAGAGAAAAAGAGAATCTACACACATAAACACAATCAGAAATGAGAAAGGAAAAATCACGACGGACCCCACAGAAATACAAAGAATCATAAGAGAATATTATGAGAATCTATATGCTAACAAGCTGGAAAACATAGAAGAAATGGACAACTTCTTAGAAAAATACAACCTTCCAAGACTGACCAAGCAAGAAACAGAAAAACTAAACAGACCAATCACCAGTGACGAAATCGAATTGGTAATCAAAAAACTACCCAAGAACAAAACCCCCGGGCCTGATGGATTCACCTCTGAATTCTACCAGACATATAGAGAAGAAATAACACCCATTCTCCTTAAAGTTTTCCAAAACATAGAAGAGGAGGGAATACCTCCAAACTCATTCTATGAAGCCAGCATCACTCTAATACCAAAACCTGGAAAAGACCTCACCAAAAAAGAAAATTACAGAACAATATCCCTGATGAACGTAGATGCAAAAATACTCAACAAAATATTAGCAAACCGAATTCAAAAATACATCAAGCGGATCATACACCGTGATCAAGTGGTATTCATCCCAGGGATGCAAGGATGGCACAACATTCGAAAATCCATCAACATCATCCACCACATCAACAAAAAGAAGAACAAAAACCACATGATCATCTCCATAGATGCTGAAAAAGCATTTGACAAAATTCAGCATCCATTCCTGATTAAAACTCTCAACAAAATGGGTATAGAGGGCAAGTACCTCAACATCATAAAGGCTATATATGACAAACCCACAGCTAACATCATACTTAACGGCGAGACGCTGAAAGCTTTTCATCTAAGATCGGGAACAAGACAGGATGCCCACTCTCTCCACTGTTATTCAACATAGTACTGTAGGTCCTAGCCACAGCAATCAGACAAAACAAAGACATACAAGGCATCCAGATGGGTAAAGAAGAAGTCAAATTGTCACTATTTGCAGATGACATGATACTGTACATAAAAACCCTAAAGATTCCATTCCAAAACTACTAGAACTAATATCTGAATTCAGTAAAGTTGCAGGATACAAAATTAACACACAGAAATCTGTTGCTTTCCTACACACTAAAGGTCAACTAACAGAAAGAGAAATCAGAAAAACAATTCCATTCACAATTGCATCAAAAAGAATAAAATACCTAGGAATAAACCTGACGAAGGAAGTGAAAGACCTGTACTCTGAAAACTACAAGACACTCCTAAGAGAAATTAAAGAGGACACTAACAAATGGAAATGCATCCCATGCTCTTGGCTAGGAAGAATAAATATTGTCAAAATGGCTATACTACCTAAAGCAATCTACAGATTCAATGCAATCCCTATCAAACTACCAACAGCTTTCTTCAATGAACTGGAACAAATAATTCTAAAATTCATATGGAACCACAAAAGACCCCGAATAGCCAAAGCAATCCTGAGAAGGAGGAATAAAACAGGGGGAATTACACTCCCTGACTTCAAGCTCTACTACAAAGCCACAGTAATCAAGACAATTTGGTATTGGCACAAAAACAGACCCACAGACCTGTGGAACAGAATAGAAAATCCCAACATTAACCCAAACATATACAGTCAATTAATATTTGATAAAATTGCCTTGGATATACAATGGGGAGATGACAGCCTCTTCAGCAGCTGGTGTTGGAAAAACTGGACAGCTACATGTAAGAGAATGAAACTGGACTACTGTCTAGCCCCATGCACAAAGGTAAACTCAAGGTGGATCAAAGACCTGAATGTAAGTCATGAAACCATAAAACTCTTAGAAAAAAATATAGGCAAAAATCTCTTGGACATAAACATGAGCAACTTCTTCACGAACATATCTCCCCGGGCAAGGGAAACAAAAGCAAAAATGAACAAGTGGGACTATATCAAGCTGAAAAGCTTCTGTACAGCAAAGGACACCATCAGTAGAATAAAAAGACATCCTACAGTATGGGAGAATATATTCATAAAAAACGTATCTGATAAACGGTTGACATCCAAAATATATAAAGAACTCATGCACCTTAACAAACAGAAAGCAAATAATCCAATTAAGAAATGGGCAGAGGACATGAATAGACACTTCTCCAAAGAAGAAATTCAGATGGCCAACAGGCACATGAAAAGATGCTCCACATCGCTAATCATCAGAGAAATGCAGATTAAAACCACAATGAGATATCACCTCACACCAGTGAGGATGGCCAACGTCCAAAACACAAACAACAACAAATGTTGGCGAGGATGTGGAGAAAAGGGAACCCTCCTACACTGCTGGTGGGACTGCAAATTAGTTCAACCATTGTGGAAAGCATTATGGAGGTTCCTCAAAAAACTCAAAATAGAAATACCATTTGACCCAGGAATTCCACTCCTAGGAATTTACCCTAAGAATGCAGCAGCCCAATTTGAAAAGGACAGATGCACCCCTATGTTTATTGCAGCACTATTTCCAATAGCCAAGAAATGGAAGCAACCTAAGTGTCCATCAGTAGATGAATGGATAAAGAAGATGTGGTACATATACACAATGGAATATTATTCAGCCATAAGAAGAAAACAAATCCTACCATTTGCAACAACATGGATGGAGCTAGAGGGTATTATGCTCAGTGAAATAAGCCAAGCCGAAAAAGACAAGTATCAAATGATTTCACTCATATGTGGAGTATAAGAACAAAGAAAAAATACTGAAGGAACAAAACAGCAGCAGACTCACAGAACCCAAGAACGGACTAATAGTTACCAAAGGGAAAGGGACTGGGGAAAATGGGCGGGAAGGGAGGGATAAGAGGGAAAAAGGGGCATTACGATTAGCAGATGTAATGTTGGGGGGGCACGGGGAGGGCAGTACAACTCAGAGAAGACAAGTAGTGATTCTATAGCATCTCACTACGCTGATGGACAGTGACTGTAATGGGGTTGGTGGGGGGACCTGATGAAGGGGTAGTTTAATAATCGTATTATCGCACATGTAATTGTAAATTAATGATAAATAAATAAATTACATTAAAAAATAATAATAATAAAAAAAATAAAATATAATTAGGCTGATAATTCCCAAAGCAAAAATTCTATAAAATATAAAATACCTGCAGTAATTGTTTGGCCCTTCTATGACCTTTATGTATAACCTGTAGCTCCTTAAAGTTTCAGAGACACTGCTGATGGTTTTGTGTAATTAACATTTTTTAGGAAACTACTCTCTGGATGGAGGCATTTCCTATTTCGCCTTAATCTTGGCTTGGTAGGTAAGGTCCTGGATGTTAACTGGGTAGTCAAGGAGTTTAGGAAATTCAGTTTTTATTTAGGGGTTTTAGTGATGTTACTAAAGATAGCATGTCCCATTTTTCTTTTTCCCTCAAACTGTCTCATTGATGTAACATGAAACCAAACAGAACAGTGCCGAACAGCTTGAAAAAGTGAATATCATGTGTTGAAAAGGAATATCACAGTACCACCTGATAAAAATAGCTTGTACTCACAGCAAGCAGAGATTGGTGCACTCTAGGAGAGTACATTTTTTCAAAGGTTTTATTCACTTTTTACCCACAAGAAATTGATAGGTGCTTGCAAAAGCCCTAAGTAAGGGTTTGATGGGTGGGGAAATAACCTTTCAACTTGGTGGTCAAGTGCACTTCCTAAAAAGAAGGAGCAGAAATGGTTACAAATGCCCTTAACTTTTCCATGTTACTAATAAAACATGTTCATATTTCTGAGGATTGTGGTAGAGTTTTGATAAAGTCAAGATTAAGAAGGCTGAGGAGGAAGGGAACATATTACCTATTTACTCAACAAATCTTAACTATGGGATCACATCATTCATTCATTCAATGGCATTAACCAAGGAAATACTCTACCTTTGTTATCGGAAGATGCAGAGGTGAAACAGACATGGGTCCTCGAGTTTCCTACCATGTTAGGAGGACTTATTTATGCATATAAGTGTGCATATAAATATTACCATGTTGATGGAGACAGGTATCTTCAGAAAGGTAAAAAGCTATATGGAGTTTGTATGTTCTGTCCTTTGTTCTGACAAAAATCATTGAGTTCCTGCTGCATCCAGGCACTGTGGTAGGTGCTGGGGACACAGCTTACATTCCACAAGGGCATAAAAATAACAAGTTAATAAACTATTAAATAAAATAATAGAGTTTCTGGTCATCATTAAATGCTATGAGAAAGGTAAGGAAGGGTAGATTGTAGGGGATAAACCTGGGAATGTTGTTTTAGGTAGGTAGTCAGGGAAATGTACAGATGGAGATGGGGAAATGAAGGTCTTCCTGAAATAAAAAACGAGACATGACTAACATGGGAGAACAAGGAGCATGTTCAGGGAAGAGCAGTCTGGTTGGACTGGCTTCGGTATGGTGAAGTGGGGTAATAATGCTTGGAAGTACTGGGGAACCCTTCCATCTTCTAGTATTTTGAAGGACTCTTAAGTGGGCGATGGCAGAACCAACCTAAGACCAATCACTAAAGTCTATGCTATTTAATAGTAGATGGTAGAAGGGGTTCTGGTACTGTGTTAGAACACATAGATAACTTCCTATGGAGAGTAGAAATGGTGTCTTTTTCATCTCTATATCCCTGTTGCTTGTCTCAGTTATCTGACACATAGTAGGTGATCAAGAGTTGATTTTTGAATTGCATTCCTGAACATCACCCATGAATCTTCTTGCGAGTATTTAGTGGAGAGGTCTCTGGATTTAAATGATGGGCTACAGATAAGTTTTCTCATAAAGGATGGCCTATTCCATTTCATCCCCCCTGAGTGAAATGAATTCAAAATAACCCCTTTTTCATTTCTCTTTCATTTTTTCTCTTTCTAGGATCTGAGAGTGGTTGTGTTGTCTGTAGAGCTGTACCTGATTTAAATAGGATATGGTAATTTAATTTCTGTTTATTTCACTTATTCACAAACATTTATTTATTTCACAGAGAGTAAGTAATTTACCCAGGATTTCACAGACAGTAATCACTGAAGCCTGTGGCTCTAAGTCCATGCTTTCTACTACATCCTGCTGTCTTATATGAGACACATTTCATTTCATACAAGTTCTGTTTATGTATCTGTGTCATATTTCAATTTCTTTAACATCAGCATCATTTTACCAGCTAAGAGGACTGCCTACTCTGGATGGAGACCTAGTCACTTTGCTGATGAGGACATCTCACTCTCTGCCCCCAGGTTAATGAAGTCCTCCTGGACCTTTCTGGCCCCCATTATTCTCTCTTCTCCCTAGTTCCCTATAGCATTTATACCTTGCCCCATATCTCCTCACACTTAGTTTGTTTTCTTATTTTCTTCTGGTTGAGTCTTAAATCTGTAGATGGCTTGTACTTTTTTTTAACTCAAGAACTCTCTTTTAAACCAGGAATTTCATTAGTGTTGTGTGCAACACTAGGCATGGGTGCTTATAAACTACTTGTTTGATTCAGAACCATTCATGGGTGAAAGGAAATTTACAGTGAATTCCTCCAGGACAGGGATTGTGTAGTCAACCTTATTTGCATTCCTAGCTACCAGTATCTGGCCCAAGAGTAGTTGCTCAATAAATGTATTTTGGCTATGTGGCCTTGGTTCCCCTATACACTTGCAATTTGTTCTTGGCATCTCTGTTTAGCAATATTCCTCTTAGTGATGTTATTTACTTCACCATCCTTGAGGCAGGGTCTGGGGTTTATGTGTGTAATAACAGTAGCAGTAACAGCTTGGTTTTTAGAGTTATTACTATGTTTTGGACATTATACTGAGTACTTCACATGAATAATCTTATTAAACCCTTACAGCCACCATGTGAACCCAGGCAGTCTGACTCCAGAGCCCACACTCCTAACCTTGGTACTATATGGCCTTTGTAGTCCCTTCCCGTGCTTAATAACTAACAGGAGATCAGACCTCGTGAATTTCTGGAAAAGGATAATTGAGCCATTACCTAAATATGTTAAACATTTCTAAGTCCTTTATTTTTTAGTTAAGGGCTGTTATTAATATCTTCTATGAAATTCTGTGATTTCTTTTTCCTTTTAGGTGAATGTGCTAAGTACAGAATTATTACAGCGAACAGCTAGACGAAGCTAGAAGTGATGCATTTGCTGTTCCTGGCTTTGCCAGGCAACAAGATTCCTTTTTTCCTAAGCTTTCTTGGCATTGTTAATGTGGTTAGACTGGAAGGATATGTGTGATGTAAACAATGGTCACTGGAACAGAGGGAATAGCAGTTCTTGGGACAGTATTTCCAGTTTGGAGGGAGATACGTTAGAACTGCAATGGCCAGAGGCAGATGAGCACTTCATTTATTTTCCTGAATCCTCATTCAGAGTTCTACTGATTTAACACTATTCAAGAGCAGTTCCTGGGTTGGGGGGAAGTAGGGGGTCTTCTACGGGACTCCCTTCACCATCATTTTCATTCTCTTCTTATTTGACTTGCGCTTTCATTTGATAACAAGAATATAGAATATGGAACTTCCACCACTAAATAGTGAGATTTCATAAGGGCAGAGAGCGTTATATAATCATTTTAGATCTCAGTTTTTTCCTCTGTAAACACCATATGCTCCATAGGACTGTTGGTGGAATTAATGAAATCAGTATTCCTTACTGTGACCTGAACATCCAGCATTGTCTGATCTCAGTCTGCCTCTCAGACCTACCCCGCGATCACCCCACTTCAGGCTCACCGACCCTCTTGTCTTCTTCCAGGATGCCCAGCTGGCTCCTGCCTCAGCACCTGCCTGCTCTCCCTGCACCTCCAGACCTGCAGGGGGCTTCCTCCTTCACTTGGCTCAGGCCTCTGCACAAACGACCCCTCCCCAGAGAGCCTTCGGACCCCCCCGTCTGGAAGAGCTCTCCATCCTCCCCTGTTCCATCTCCCTTATCGTGCATTATTTCCCTCACACTATTTGCTGCTATCTTAAACTGTTCTTTTTTTTATTACTAGTTCGTTCTCCCCTCACTTGAGTGTAAGTTCCCTGAGGGTAGGGACTTTGACTGCCTTATTTTCTTATTTCAGCCCTTCCAATGGTGCCTGGCACAAGTTAAGTACACAGATTTCTCATCATGAATGTAAATGTGCCTGGCCACTATCCACATGCAGTGGATAGGCTTCTTAATTTCAGCTTTGGAACAACTTCCTGGGTTATGTGTATTTTGTTTGTACAAATTTAACCAATAAAAGTTTATTGGACAATTCAATTACAGAAACTCAGAGTTAAATTGAGGTCCACTGTGGATATAGTTTCTTATGGACTAGGTGATTGCCTTTTGGGATAGAAATTTTTAGGTGCAGGCTTAGAACTGGCAGCTGATTTTTAGAGAGGCAGCTAAGGTAGGATGGGCAGAACTGGATTCAAGTAGATGAAGAGAACAAGAGTTTTGACTGGGCATGATGAGGGCTGTAGCCAAACTGGACAAGCAAGGAGTGCTGAAGGCCTTATATTTGCTGATGGTGTGACCTTGTTCAAGTCCTTTGGCCTCCTCTGCACTTAAGATTTCTTGTCTGTAAAATAAGGCTTACCACTGGGGAAGGCAGATGGGGCAGGGACTGCCTACCACATTAGGGCTGTTGTAAAACTGTTGAGTTAATGTATGTTGTATCCATTTATTTCAAGCGGCATTCACATAAATTGACATAAATGCATATAAATGTTTGGCACATAGTAAAAAATCAACAAACAGCACTATTATTTGTATTAAAATCATTAAAACACTTGGAAATGATTTGAAACACTTGTAAAGCTTTGGATGTCTTGGTGTTAATAATTAGCTCCCCTTGAATTTAAACAAACTTTGAACAGTTGGATTGTCTTCTACCCCATTTGCATTTATTAAATATAGGAGGGCCTTTCAGCATAGTAGGAGTCTGGACTCTGAAATCAAACAGAAATGAGTGTAAGTCTTGAAGTGAATAAATAAATGAATAGACAAATGGACTAGTGCCCAAATTTAATCTTGGCCCATGTAAACTTCAGTTTCCTTTCCCTGTCAGATTCCTGCCCAGCATGTGAAGGAAACACTGTGGCCAAAAATGCCAGAAGCAAGAGAAATAAGCTATGGCCTGGATAATTCACAGATGCCTTTTTCACCCCTGCATGAATGTGAGCCACCTTGTATTTCCTCCCCACCAAAGGCATGGGCACACTTGGTCTACACAAGCCCTACTGGGCCCTCCTACCATCTTATGAGACAGATGCCAAGACCCATCAGAGTAGCAACCACTCACTGTCACCTAATGCTACATCACTAGTGAATGACAAGAGGCCTGGAAAAGAAAAGGGCTCTGGGAAAATCATCTTTCCCTCTACCTCATTGAGGGGGTTATAGCTATGTATCTTCCTTGTCTCAATAAATAGACTCCAACCTACTGTGAAGTTCCCTCCAATCTGTGGTCTTTGCAACTGCCGAGAATGACATAATCCTAGTACAAAGATGGATTACTTGCTAATGTCAGACATTGTGCTCAATCCTTTATCTGAATCCTTCCAGCACACTGGAAGATATAAGCACTATGGTTGTCCCCGTTTTTCACATGAGGAAATTGAGGTTTCAAGAGATGAAATAACTTTTCCAAAATACCCCAAGTAGAAAGTGGAGGAACTGGGAGGTCACCCAAAGTCATCTGACTCCAGAGCCTGGGCTGGGTTGTCACTTTGGAAGGTAGTCTGTTGTCTCTGCCAGACCGAGAACTCTTTGGGAGGAGAGACAGATCTTATTCACCTTTAAGCCCCATCCATCCCTAATGCTTATTGTTATTAAGATGAAAATTTTAAATCCCCTTTGTGTGGTTGATGCTCTAATCTGTATCTCAGGTTGCAAGGTAAAAGGTGTCTACCTATGCATTCTGCTCAGTGCTTTGCTCAGACACGTGGTCTCCTCAAGCCCCACAGAACCTGGGGATGGAGGGTATTACTCCATCTTTACAGGGGAAGAAACATTCTTCCATTCTTTCTTAGCAGGCTGTGGAGTTGGGACAGAAACTCAGGGTCCTTAATTACATGTTTGTTCATTTCCCCTCCTCTGGATCTTTAGATTTTTAAGAAAGTTAGACATGTTGTGGATGGGCGCAAGGATATTTGACAAGCTTCTTATATTGTTAAAAAGAAAACGATCTTAATTCTGAGGCAAAAGCTATTTTAATCTCTAAAATAGGCACAAATGCTCTATTGATTTTTTTTAAAAGCAAAGTAACAAGAACCCATGTCCCTCTTTTGGTGAAAAATCATTACTACTAGGTGATGTGGTCTGCAAGATGCTAAATAAGGATTTTTGGCTACAATGCTTTGCAAAACTATTTCAATGCAAAATCAATAATATACATGAAAAATTTATGAAAAGATGAATTAAGGATAAAACAACTCCTTACCTTTTAGTAAACACACACATACATATGAAATATTAATATGCAGTATTAACTTTTGGTCATCCATTGGGGTTTGAGATCTTGTGGTTTTGTATTGGGAAAATACCAAGAGCCTTGTCTGCATATGTTGGTGTCCATAGCCAAACTGAACAGGCCATGGTGTCAACAGCCTTAAGTGCTTAGGAAAGTAGAGATCTATCATGGAGCCAAGCTCTAGACCTCTAGGCAAGACCCCTGTACCTCCAGCTGCCTTCTGGACATTTTCGCTGGACCATGTGAACAAGACCATGAGCTAGTATTTGGCTAGTCGTGGCTGCAAATCATGTTTGCAGTGTAGTTCCAGGGGGGTAGAAATAGAGAGGGAGGGAGTGGATTTGAAAATTATTTAGGGGTACAGTGCCTGGCCCATAAGAGTGGCTTGACATGTGTTTGACAAATGAATGAAAGTACAATCAGCAGGTATCAAAGAATACTGGTGATGAAGGACAAGGAGATGAATTGTAAACTGTGCTAGTCATTCAACCTCTCTGAGCCTTAGTTCCTCATCTGTAATATGGGAAAGGTGAGAATACTTTCTGTATTAGTTGATTAATCAAGGGTTCTTCATAGAAACAGAACCAATAGTATGTATGTATGTATGTATGTATTTATGTGTAATAAGATTTATTGTAAGGAATTGGCTTATGTGATTATGGAGGCTGACAAATCCCAAGACCTGCAGCCAGCAAGTTGGTGACTAAAGAGAGCTGATCCTGCCTGATTCTGAAGGCCTGACAACCAGGAGAGCTGATCATGTAACTCTAGTCCAGATGCCTATAGGCTTGAAACTCAGAAAGAGCTAATGTTTCAGTTGGTGTCTGAAGGAAGGAAAAAACTTATGTCTCAGCTCAGCACAAATTGGCAGGAGTCCCTTTTACTCACAGGAAGGTTGTTCTTTTTGTTCTAGACTGGCCTTCAACTGATTGGATGAGGCCCGCCCACACTGGGGAGAACAATCTGCTTTATTCACTGTATTGATTCAGATGTTAATCTCATCCAAAACACCCTCACAGACATACCCAAAATAATGTTTAACCAAAAAGCTGGGCAGTCTGTGATGCAATTAGTAGACATATAAATTAACATGTAAAATCACATTTCCCGTGCTGGTGAAAATGCTATGTGAGTTCAGAAAGTTCTGTATAAATGTAAGGGGGTATCACCATTTATTCAATGAGAAAAATTATTCCTTAATGATAATAGCTTACTGGTGTTTCCTAGGTGCCAGTTACTGTTCTGTTTTACTTGCCTTGTCTCATTTAATTCTCATAATGACCTTATTTCTCCTTTTACCCCTTGGAGGGTCCATGTCTATAACTGCTATTGCACACAGACTTTCTGCACTATGACATGGTGAAGAGGAGCATAGACTCTGGAGCCAGTCTTCCATGGTTTAAATCTCAGTTCCTTCACTGGTTGTATGACCTTGGGGACAAGTTATTAAGTTCTGTGTGTCTCGATTTCCTTTTCTGTGAAATGGAATAATAATTATAAAATGCTCGTAATAGAACCTGACATTTAGTTTATAAATATATACTATATGTGTATGCATGTATAGGTAGTATGTATACATATTGTAGTGGTGGTGGTGGTGGTGACAATTGTTACACGGAGACAAACTCATGTGCCCTCAGAAGCCAGACAGATAACAGTGTGTGAAGCAGCCAAGAATAAGTTAGTCAGGAGTGGTAGGGTGTCCCCTTAAAGGCATTAAAATCTGGGAATGTACAAAATGCTGCTTTGGCCACTGTCAGTTTTTGACCCCTTGGTCTGCCATATGCCCAGCTGCATAATGAGTGTTTTACAAGTAGTTCCCTTAGACATTCTACTAGCAGGGCTGTCCATTTTACAGATGTCAACATCAAAGCTCACTTACCAGGTGGTAAGTACCAGAAAGACTTGGGACTTAACAAAGGGAACAGAGGCCTGACTCCAAAGCCACTAGTGCTCTTTTGACCCTACCATATAGTTTAGAGATTCCTGGGTGAGTGAAACTAGGCTAATCGGTCTATCCTACAGTCTTTCTGTGATCATTGTCCCCCTTGTGGACATGCTCACACTGATTTGCTTTTCCTCCTGGAGGTGGTGGGTTAAGTCGAAGAAGAAAGGTGTCATGTTCCTTGCAGTCTCCCTGGAATGTCTTCAAGGCCCTCCCTATGCAAATCCCACATTCCACTGACATCCCTCTCTTTTCTTCATTCTCAGGCCTGACACACGAGCCTCTGTTGGTGGACATGCAGGTTAAGGTTGTGCTTGTGTTTGCATTGCTCACTCCTTTGTGAGTGCAGAAGGGTTGGGGCCATATTTATCTTTGCATCCCCCATTGCCCTAGCACCCTGGCATCCATTGTGTAAGTTCTCTGGGTCTGAGCTCTGGTCATTGTCCAGCTCTCACCAGGTGGTGAACTTGGGCAATTAGTTCACCATCTAAGATGTTCAGTTCCTGCATCTTCAAAATTGGGGTAATAACTGTCACAAATTGGATTCTCCAGGAAGCAGACTCTGAGCTGTGGGCTAACATACAAGAGGTTGATTAGGGAGTGCTCTTGGGTTCGTCACCAGGAAAAGGAAAGGGAGGGGAAGGGAGAGAAGGAAGCGGGATCAAGCAGAGGGAGAAGTGGGGCTGCAGTACATTCTCAATGGAGCACTCAGTGAACCCCATGAGGAGCTCTGAAGCTGAGACAGACCTTCAAAATTATCCTGAGTCAGGGTAAGGGTGCCAAGTCTTTATACCCTATGTCGACCAGTCACTGGCTATGGGTTGCCCCAGAAAGGAGCATGACCTTGAAGGAGACAACTCTTTAGCCAGCTGAGGGCTGTCTGGGGACTAAGTCTTTCAGTCCTGAAGGAGGATCTTAGTAGCTCATCAGGCCTCCAATGCAGTAGCGATTTCAGAGTTATTGGAAAGCTGATACATGCAAAAGCATACTGTAAAGTGCTAAACGAATGTCAGGTTTTATTTATTGTTCATATTTGGGCTCAGTATATATTTCTTCAACTGAACTGAGTCTATTTTCTTAGAATAGGCTCTTGGTAAAAATCATGAAGTCAGTATATACCCTTGTTTTTATTCCTCTCACTTCCCAAAAGACACCCTTTCCCCTCTCTCTTTTGTTATTAATCTAGTCTTAAAAGTGCTTATGCCATCCTATTTTAAAACCTCTAGGGTTGGTTTGATTTGATTTCCTTCCCACTGAAATGACTGTTCTGAACTCTGACCTTAATTCAGGATGGTTAGAGCAGCTGGAAGCACTTTCTTGACTATCTATCTTCATGTTTTATATTCCATATAGACTCCAAGAAATCCTAAGTCCTAGTGCAGTTTTTAAACATTGCTAACATAAACTATTCCCATCAGTGAGGTTAATTAAATATAATTGAGTGCCAGCCCTTGCATTCCCAAATTTGTACTGACCCTGCACTCAGCTCTGTCAACTTGCAGTGCTCAGACATGAGAACACCTTGGCAAAAGCCATCAACATGAAAGATGAATGTTGCAGAGATCAAGAATACTGAACAACTCAGAGTCAATTCTGGGGACCAGCTGCTTATTGAAAGAAAGTACAGAAGTTCAAAGGTATAATACATTGCTGATCTATTTGTCTCTCTTTCTTACACACACACACACAGATATACTCAAGCAGTTATTCTGTGAATTCCATCATTATATGATTTCTCACAAGCATATATGTATGTGTATATATTTCTAATTCACAAATCTCATTGTGTCACTTCCTTACGGAAATACCTTCCGTAGCCCCCTAACACCTTCACCATTAAATATACTGTCTTAGCAAAGCTCTTTTATTTCTCTGAATATGTCAAGATCTTTTATGCTGCTGTGTCTTTGAGCATGCCATTTCCTTCCCCCAGAGCACCTTCTCACTGCCTATGTATCTTCAACTCTAGTTCAAATGTCACCTCCACCAGGGAGCTTTCCCTGCCTTCCCCATGACGCTTGCCACTCTGTACAGATTTTACTCCCAGTGAGCCACTAGATGGAAGGCAAATGAGTTCTGCCTGTTGGAGAGGTAGGTCAGGTGAGAGAACAAGAAAGTTAAACACAAAGCCCTTTTGCTTAACATTTATATACTGTGGAGTCAATACTCAGTTATATATCTCTCTAAAAGCGAGACTTCACGTATCCGATATTTGGTTTTGTTCTTGGTTTTAAGAAGAACCATCTTTTGATCCTAGGATTAGAAGAGCTTCTAAGGAGAGGTTTTCAGACAGAAGTAAAACTTTCCCCTGACTGCCCTCTTGTGGAGGTGCTGAAAGAGCCCAGCGCTGATAGCTAAAAACATAAACCTTGTTCTGCAGGCTGGGAGAGCAGAGTTCTGGATTGTCCCTTGTTCTCTTTAATCAAGCTGCCATATGTAGATAATTACAGATTTTTAAAGGATTTAAGTATAGGAAACATAACCCAAACTGAATTCAGTTTGTCTCTGGTGAATCATGATTCTTCAAGAATGTTAGGATACCCAAAGTGAATGTTATGAATAGCACATGGAGCAAGGCCATGTGTGGTTAAGAGAGCTCTCTGGTGGATGACGTGTTAGGCGCACAGCTTTCACTAGCATGCCTTCACAAGCTGAAGAAAGCACTAGCAAGCAAGAACTTTTCCACAACTAGGGCAGCTTTCTGTAGAAGTCATGATTTCAGGTATGCTGAACCATTGTCCCATGAAAGCACTCTTTCTAGACCTCATTTTCTGATTTGGGGATGGAAAGATATCATCTTGTTTCAACGTGATTGCTCATTAGAATTAGCATCTGATGTTTAACTATGGAATAGACTTTCCTTTCTCCTTCCTTCCCATCCTTTCTTTGTACCGACCTACCTGTCTACCTATTTAACTTTGTTCCTACCCACCCATATTTATGGATCAGTTCACATTTCTGCCTTTTGCCAAGTGATGAACCACAGGGAGAGCCAGCCCTTTGAACAGGGGTTACCCTAGGATTTTGGCATTTCTGGTGGGGAAAGGTGAAAGGCAGCAGCCAGGAAGTAACCTCCCCTGAAGAATTTCTTAAGCACCTACCAGGTACCAGGCACTCTACCAGGCTTCTTTGGTGCATTATTACTAACCCAGCAAAGTAGTTCACAGGTGAGGAAACCAGATACCTAAAGAGATTGTGTAACCACTTAAGTCATCCACAGTCAACAAGGTTGAACTATAATTTAAATCCAAGTGTGTCTGACTCCAGAGCTTCCTGCTCCCTTTCTCTGGATGAACATCTATGGAGGTACCTGCAAGTAGACACCAAAGTTCATCAGCCTTTTCTAGGTCCACTGGTCTGTTTTGTTCTCATTAAACAGAATTTTAGGTGAAAATTCCATTTTCAAGGAAGTAATTTACAAAACCAAAAATTTCTCCAGGAAACTGCTAGCTGACATCTACCTAGTTTCTGAGAAATCATATGTATTGAAGCAAAAAGAAGAAGGTGTTCTGTGATATTTCTTAGAGGTTTCTCAAGGTTGTTTTAGGTCCAAACTGGGCAGCCATGTGTCTTCATTTTGTATTTTGTAGAGAACGTTCAGCATTGTTGGCTCTCCTAAAAGGTCAGTAACAACTTGTTTGATATTTCAAGTTAATCGTGAGTTTCAGCATGTTTGCATAGCTGAACCTTTATGGCTAAAGGTCCCTTATAAATGTTGCATTTGCCCTCAAGTGTTCGGGGCTGCCGTGAAAGCCTTGTATGCCAATGGAAGTGCATTTGTTGCAGTGGAAAGGCATTTGATTTAACATGGGGTAGATCATTTTCCTTTGGCTATCAGAACATTTAAAAAAATAAAGTTTGTGTTTTTCCTGATTATGAAAGAAACATGTTCAAACATTAAAAATTAGGTAAATATAAAGCAGTATAAAGAAGATAGATCACCCATAATCCTGTTATCCAGGAGTAACAGTAGTAATAATAAAAACTGCTCTTTAAGTAAGGCCTGCTTACTGTGTGTCTGCCACTGTTGTGAGATAGGTGACATAATTCTAATTTTATATATTTGCTAACTAAGACTTCAAAAGCTTAAATGACTGTCCTCCAAAGTGGTGAGTAGTGAAGCCTAGATATAACACTCTGTTTTTTCCTAGTTACGAAGCCAGTACTCTTTGTGCCTCTCCCACATAACCACTGTTAACATTCTAGTATGTTTCTTCTAAGTCTCTTTTTATGCGTATTTTTTTCATGGCTGAGATCATATTGTGAACACAAATTTCAACCCTCCCATTTTCACTTAACATAATCACATAATGGCATAAGCATTTTCCTTGTATAATCTAGCTCTGCCTCCCTCTCTGACTTCATTTCCTACCTCCTTCCTCCTTGCATGCCACTCTCCAGATACACTGGCCTTGTCTGGTCCTGGGACAAGCCAAGAATGATCTATCCTTGGGACCTTTGCACTGGCCAATCCCTCTAGCTCAATGGCTTTTGTCTCAACTCTCAAATGGTTAGGTTTCTCATCCTTTAGGCCCCGCTTAAATGTGTAGGCTTTTCCTAAATGCCTGTCTCAAGTAAGTCCTGTTCTCTTTCTTAACCCCTTGTGGGTTTCCTTCATAGTATTTGTTACGACTTACCCTTAGTTTATGTTATTTGCCTTTTTACTGTATCCTTGTGCCACCTTCATCTTTGAAAGCCTAGCCAAGCATGGACCTATATGATTCTAAATTGAACATTTTTGTATATAAAACACTTCATTATTGTGATGGTTTCATGAAAGGGCAAATACTGGTCAAACTGTAGAAACACTTTTAAGGCTCTTGCTTCATCTTACTGGAAAAATTTCATCTCAGCGTATTTGACTGCAAGCTCTGTATGAGGGTACCAGTCTCATTGCACCCTTGCCAGTATGATCAGTTTTAAGTCTTAACTAAGTATACATCCATGAAACCATCACCTCAGTAAAGTGGTTTAAAAATAATTAAAGTAAAATAGACACAAAAAAGTCTTAGCTATTTTGATAGGCAACTCAAATGATGACTGCACATTTTTGTATAATGAATGAAGGAATTTCATTCGATAAGGGGATGATATAAAGTTGATGTTTGGCCAGGGTTCCAAGAACATCCAAATCCTTTTCTAGACTCCTTTCCTTGTAAGGAAATATAAGTGTACAGAACAGTGGCAGGTAGAGGTTCACAGATGAACTCCATCTTCAGTCCCCATAATCCAGGCTCTCTGCCTGGGCCTAGAGCTGGCCAGAACCTGAAATAGGGTTGCCCCTGCCTACATCTGCATTAGAATGTGTGGAAAAACCTGTTCTGAGCCAAAGACTATTTGCCTTATCCTTGCTGGTATAGACCTGTCCAAATGCCATTTCAATTATCATCTCCTTGACAGATAAGGTACTGTTTTTATTCACATATATCAAATTAACAAAGACTTTAAAAATTGATATTTAATGCAGAGCATGGTAAAAACTTTATCCTCTGAGACCATGATACAATAAAAAGCTCTTGAACCTGACAAGATTTACTTCTTCCAAGCCTTTTCCTCAGGCAGGCAGCGAAGGGGGAGGCAGGTACTGAGACCTCCCTTATCAGTATTGTTTTAATGTTGAAATGTTTTCAAACTACTCATGAGGTTGAATATTTTCCACGTGTTTGTTAACCAGTTGAAAGTCCTGTTTTGGGTAAATGTTCATGTGTTTTGTCTCAGTCTATTAATGTCTTTTATAATACATTTATATAAGTGCTTTAAATAGTAAGAGCAATAATCCCTTTTTATACCTGTGGTAAATATTTTTCCATTTTGTCTTCCTTATAATTTTTACTGTTTTAAACTTAATGAAGTTTTGAATTTACACAGTCAATTCTATCAATACTTTTCCTCGTTAATTGCTTTTAAGCTTAGAGAAGTCCAAGATCAGATAAATGGTTATTCATATTTTTTTCTTGTTTTATGGTTTGATACTGTTTAGATGCTTTTTAATTGTCTAAAGGAACATTGATAGTGTATACACATATCAAAGTTAATTGAGCTGTATGCTTTCTTTATTTCATTATATATGATATATCACATATCACATATACAATATTATTATAGCATATTATAGGATTTGTACATTTTATTATATGTACCTCAATTTTTAAAAAAGTAACATTGTAATTGTTGGAATTGTAAATAACTGATTCCATACTACCTTCCCCAGAATTGGTGTGAACTTTTTTCCAAATTGGCTTTGAAAAAATAGATTTCAAAATTAGGTACAACTAGTTAAGTTTTAAAATTGTTCCTTTGTTTAGTTCCTTCGAATTATTCAGCTTTTTTTCATGCTCTCCATGCTATCTCCTGGAATAGTATGCAGAGGAATCCTTTGGCATACTAATATAATAAGGATGGTTTTTATGGCTTAAGAAATCTTGGGAATCCTTGGGAAATTATTCAGTGGCTCTCTGCAATGGAATCAATGTTTTTAAGTCAGAAGTCTGATTCTAAGTAAGAGATACATTTTCAGAAGTCTTCTTCCCATGAGCTCTCCCAGATTCTCCCTCTTGCTCTCCTGGAAGAGGTGCTTCCCTCTCCTCCAATAATTGGATTGTGTGCAGCGTTCTTTGGTTGTTACTTTTCAGAGAGGGGAGGCCGTGTATTATATTCCAGAAGGTATGGGGTGGGGTGGGGTGGGGTGGGGCTGCTATAGTGTGAGTGTTTGTCTTCGGGGCTCTGCAGATCCAAGGCCAGTCGTTCCTTCTGGGTCCCTCAAGTCATTCCTTAGCCTTGGCTGTTCTTTAGCTAAGGGGAGAGATTCCCAAATGCTAATAAGTGTTCTCATCTGTTTTTCCAAAGGGAGAATGCTAGTACCAAGGAAAAAGGTGGGCATAAAAGGGCAACAAATTATTTTGTGGGCTTAAAACTGAAGAAGATGAACCCACAGTTTAAGGATATTTATTGTATCATCCTTTATTTTCCTATTTTGGCCAGGAGATTCTTTTCCTAATCACTATACTGATTTGGATCCCCCAAACAACCAACCAGACATGGAATTCTAAAACATGGTTTATTTCAAATTAATGTGCTTTTTTTGTTTAAATCAGCTTATTATAATAAAGAAAACAGAGGCACAGAGAGGGCTGGGGACTTAGCTAAGATGACATAACTAGTTAGTTAGAGTAAAGGTGCTTGGTGTTCATGCCTTCCACTCCAGTACTTTACAGTGTTTCTTTTCTCCAAAATCTCCAGAGAAATATACTTTACAACTTTGGTTACAAAAAACAAAACGAATAAATCTCCTAGTATATTAAAAGAAAAACTTAGCTAAAATAACCCATTGAGGATAAACACATTTTTACATTTGTAAATTTCACCTTTGTGATTACAATTCACACTAAACTGTAACCACCTGAAGTAGAAACTGAATTTTCTACATGAAATTTGCTATGTACTGAATTGTGTCCCTCTAAAGTTCATATATTGAAGCTCTACCCTCCAGTATGGCTTTATTTAGAGACAGGGCTATTAAGAGGTAATTAAGATTAAATGAGGTTGGAAGGGTGGGTCCTAATCCAATGGTATTGGTGGCCTTATAGGAAGAGGGAGAGAGATATTTCTCTCTGCCAAGTAAGCACACAGCTGACTTGAAGGCAATTGCATCAGCAAGCCAGGAAGAGCATCTTCACCCGAATCCATGGCACCCTTCATCTTGGACTTCCAGCCTTCAGAACTCTGAGAAAATTAATTTCTATTCTTTAAACCATTCTGTCTTCAGTATTTTGTTATGGCAGCCTGAGATGACTAATACAAAAGTTTATTGTCTTATTAACTTCTGGTTCATAGACCCAGTAGACATGCAAATTAAAAGACCATTGGGGGAGATCTATGCTTTAGAAAAATTGTTCTGATGGTTCCTTTGGTACTGTGGATTCCTTTTGTGCATTAAGTTGTATACACGTTAGAGTACTTGCTTTACTTGTAAGAAACAGCTATTGTTGACTGGAAATGTCCTGGCTCACGAATGGAACTGGTGGATAGAAGTTGACCTGTCCTTTACTGAACCAGGAGTAAAGGATGCACTAGCAATGTGATGCCACTGTAGTCAGAGGTCTTTGTTGGGCTGGGAATTCACTTCTGGGCTCCAGAAATCACTTAATTAAAGGTAAATGTACATTATACCTGAACTACATTACTGTGCTGGTTTTGTCTTCCCTGCCATGCTGAGTTACTCATTAACCCCTGAGACACAGAATCCTTTTAGGAGGTTATCCAGTTCATCCCTTCTCTCTGTAGACCAACTCTTCTACAGGCATCTCTAACAAAATTCTGAGCTCCTCCATCTTCCCTACTGCAAAGATGGTGTCTTTTCACTGTTAGATCCAGCTGATGTCCAAACTGGAGACAAATATTTAACAGTGCAACCTTGGGTAAAGTATGAGATCTACAGATGTATGGCCTATGCCTCATAAAGTTCTCAAAATAAAAGAAAGCCAAAAACTTGTCTTCTGGGTTAGTTGAGTGGCAGTGCTACTTCCATAATGTTAACCACCAAATATCCTCCACCTCCAAGAAGGGACAGGTTCCTGGGGTCACTCAGGGCACTAGAAACCAGGAAACAAGAAGGGCATCTGCCCACAGAGCCAACCGGCATCTCTCACATCCTCCCATAGACCCGTTCTCCAAGTGCTAGACAGTAAAATAAGGAGTTAAACCTTGACAAGTAACAGCGATGCTTCAGATCCAATCAAACGACTGTGTTTGGCTCCTACTCAGAGTTGCAGTTACTCTGTAAAGCTGGTTGGGTACAGCCAGAGCCCCATTTTAAAGTCGATAATGCTGACCCAAAACAAGGCTTAAGGGCTCCACAGCAAAGGGATTGAGCAGCTCTGTGACTACCAGCTACCCTAAGACTGACCAGCTCTCCAAGGATTCTCTGGCACCCTGCTAGGCACTGGGATAAAGAGAATCAGACATGGTCCCTCGCCTTTAAGAGCTCTCAGTGTAGTGGGAAAGAAAGACCCATAAACCAATCATTACAGTGTGAAATGTGTGCTAGAATGTTGCATTATATAATTATAATTATGTATTTATATTATATTTAATTGTATAATTATAAGGTCAGCATGCTATAATGTTGGAAAGGAAGTAGAGGAGGCTATAAGGACAGAGAAGAGGGCACCTAGTGCAGAATCTTAAAAACTGGCCAAATTAAGTTAAAGAGATAATTGTTATCTTTGAAGGTTTTGCTTGCGATTCCAAGATAATCTCCATAGTTTCTAATGTGATTTTAAAACTTAGTCGAACTTTTGATAGGTATACGGTTCTTGAAACTTTGATTTAATTTCAACATTCTCTCAAGTGTTGCTTCTTTATTTTTTCTTAAGTTTTTTCTTAAGGTATTACTGATATACACTCTTATGAAGGTTTCACATGAAAAAACAATGTGGTTACTACTTTTACCCATATTTTCAAGTCTACACCCATAGCCCAATGCAGTCACTGTCCATCAGTGTGGTAAGATGCCACAGATTCACTGTTTGCCTTCTCTGTGCTACACTGTTTTCCCCGTGACCCCCCACACCATGTGTACTAAACAGAATACACCTCAATCCCGTTCTCCCTCCCTCCCCACCCACCTTCCCACACCCCTCACCTTTGGTAACTATAGGTCCTTTCTTGGAGTCTCTGAGTCTGCTGCTATTTTGTTCCTTCAATTTTGCTGCGTTGTTATACTCCACAAATGAGGGAAATCATTTGGCACTTGTCTTTCTCCACCTGGCTTATTTCACTGAGCATAATATCCTCCAGTTCCATCCATGTTGCTGCAAATGGTAGGATTTGTTTCTTTCTTATGACTGACTAGTATTCCATTCTGTATATGTACCACATCTTCTTTATCCATTCATCTACTGACGGACACTTAGGTTGCTTCCATATCTTGGCTATTGTAAATAGTGCTGTGATAAACATAGGGGTGCATATGTCTTTTGAAGCTGAGAAGTTATATTCTTTGGGTAAATTCCAAGGAGTGGGATTCCTGGGTCAAATGGTATTTCTATTTTTAGTTTTTGAGGAGCCTCCCTATTGCTTCCACAATGGTTGAACTAACTTACATTCCCACCAACAGTGTAGGAGGGTTCCCCTTTCTCCACATCCTCACCAACATTTGTTGTTCTTAGTCTTTTGGATGGTGGCCATCCTTACTGGTGTGAGGTGATATCTCATTGTGGTTTCAATTTGCATTTCCCTGATGATTAGTGATGTGGAGCATCTTTTCATGTGTCTGTTAGCCATCTGAATTTCTTCTTTGGAGAATTGTCTCTTCATATCCTCTGCCCATTTTTTAATCGGGTTATTTGCTTTTTGGGTGTTGAGGTGTGTGAGTTCTTTATATATTTTGGAGGTTAACCCCTTGTCAGATATGTCATTTACAAATATATTCTCCCATATTGTAGTATGCCTTTTTGTTCTGTTGATGGTGTCCTTTGCTGTACAGAAGCTTTTTAGTTTGATGTAGTCCCATGTGTTCATTTTTGCTTTTGTTTCCCTTGCTCGAGGAGATGTGTTCAGGAAGAAGTTGCTCATGCTTATATTCAGGAAATTTTTGCCTATGTTGTCTTCTAAGAGTTTTATGGTTTTATGACTTACATTCAGGTCTTTGATCCATTTCAAGTTTACTTTTGTATTTGGAGATAAACAATAATGCAGTTTCATTTTCTTCATGTAGCTGTCCAGTTTTGCCAACACCAGTTGTTGAAGAGGCTGTCATTTCCCCATTGTATGTCCATGGCTCCTTTGTCGTATATTAATTGACCATATATGGTTGGGTTTATATCAGGGCTCTCTAGTCTGTTCCATTGGTCTATGGGTCTGTTCTTGTGCCAGTACCAAATTATCTTGATTACTGTGGCTTTGTAGTAGAGCTTCAAGTTGGGGAGTATAATACCCCCAGCTTTATTCTTCCTGCTCAGGATTGCTTTGGCTATTTGGGGTCTTTTGTGGTTCCATATGAATTTTAGAATGATTTGCTCTAGTTCATTGAAGAATGCTGTTGGTATTTTGATAGGATTACATTAAATCTGTAGATTGTTTTAGGCAGGATGGCCATTTTGACAATATTAATTGTTCCTATCCATGAGCACGGGATGTGTTTCCATTTATTTGTATCTTCTTTAATTTCTCTCATGAGTGTCTTGTTGTTTGCAGAGTATAGGTTTTTCCCTTTCTTGGTTAGGTTTATTCCTAGGTATTTTATTCTTTTTGATGCAATTGTGAATGGAATTGTTTTCCTGATTTCTCTTTCTGCTAGTTCATTTTTAGTATATAGGAATGCCACCGATGTCTGCGTATTAATTTTGTATCCTGCAACTTTGCTGAATTCAGATATTATATCTAGTACTTTTGGAGTGGATTCTTTAGGGTTTTTTATGTACAATATCATGTCATCTGCGAACAGTGACAGTTTAACTTCTTCCTTGCCAATCTGGATGCCTTTTATTTCTTTGTGTCTTCTGATTGCCATGGCTAGGACCTCCAGTACTATGTTGAATAGAAGTGGGGAGAGTGGGCATCCTTGTCTTGTTCCCGATCTTAAAGGAAAAGCTTTCAACTTCTCACTGTTAAGTAAAATGTTGGCTGTGGGTTTGTCATATATGGCCTTTATTATGTTGAGATACTTGCCCTCTATACCCATTTTGTTGAGAGTTTTTATCATGAATGGGTGTTGCATTTTCTCAAATGCTTTTTCAGCATCTATGGAGATGATCATGTGGCTTTTGTCCTTCTTTTTGTTGATGTGGTGGATGATGTTGATGGATTTTCGAATGTTGTACCATCCTTGCATCCCTGGAATAAATTCTTCTTGATCATGGTGGACGATCTTTTTGACGTATTTTTTTTTTAATTTTTGACGTATTTTTGAATTTGGTTTGCTAATATCTTGTTGAGTATTTTTGCATCTATGTTCATCAGGGATATTGGTCTGTAATTTTCCTTTCTTGTGGTGTCTTTGCCTGGTTTTGGTATTAGAGTGATGCTGGCCTCATAGAATGAGTTTGGCAGTATTCTGTCTTCTTCTACTCTTTGGAAAATTTTAAGGAGAATATGTATTAAGTCTTCACCAAATATTTGATAAAATTCAGTGGTGAAGCCATCTGGTCCAGGGGTTTTGTTCTTAGGTAGTTTTTTGATTACCAATTCAATTTCATTGCTGGTAATTGGTCTGTTCAGATTTTCTGTTTCTTTCTGGGTCAGCCTTGGAAGGTTGTATTTCCTAGAAAGCTGTCCATTTCTTCTAGGTTATCTAGTTTGTTAACATATAAATTTTCATAGTATTCTCTAATAATTCTTTGTATTTCTGTGGTGTCCATAGTGATTTTTCCTTTCTCATTTCTGATTCTGCTTGTGTGTGTAGACTCTTTTTTTCTTGATAAGTCTGGCCAGAGGGTGATCTATTGTGTTTATTTTCTTGAAGAACCAGGTCCTGCTTTCATTGATTCTTTCTTTTGTTTTATTCTTCTCAATTTTATTTATTTCTCCTCTAATCTTTATTATGTCCCTCCTTCTACTGACTTTGGGCCTCATTTGTTCTTCTTTTTCTAGTTTCATTAATTGTGAGTTTAGGCTGTTCATATGGGATTGTTCTTTCCTGAGGTAGGCCTGTTTTGCAATATACTTTCCTCTTAGCATGGCCTTCGCTGGATCCCACAGATTTTGTGGTATTGAAATATTGTTGTCATTTGTCTCCATCTATTGCTTGATCTCTATTTTTATGTGGTCATTGATCCATTGGTTATTTAGGAGCATGTTGTGAAGCCTCCATGTGTTTGTGAGATTTTTCATTTTCTTTGCATAATTTATTTCTAGTTTCATACCTTTGTGGTCTGACAAACTGGTTGGTACAATTTAAATTTTTTTGAATTTACCAAGGCTCTTTTTGTGGCCTAGGATATTATCTATTCTTGAAAATGTTCCATGTGCATTTGAGAAGAATGTGTATTCTGCTGCTTTTGGGTGTAGAGTTCTGTAGATGTCTGTTAGGTCCATCTGTACTATTGTGTTGTTCAGTGCTTTTGTCTCCTTACTTATTTTCTGTCTGGTTCATCTGTCCTTTGGAGTGAGTGGAGTGTTGAAGTCTCCTAGAATGAATGAATTGCATTCTATTTCCTCTTTTAATTCTGTTAGTATTTGTTTCACATATGTAGGTGCTCCTGTGTTGGGTGCATAGATATTTACAATGGTTATATATTCTTGTTGGATTGACCCCTTTATTATTATGTAATGTCCTTCTTTATCTCTTTCTACTTTCTTCGTTTTGAAGTCTATTTTGTCTGATACAAGTACTGCAACACCTGCTTTTTTCTCTTTGTTGCTTGCATGAAATATCTTTTTCCATCCCTTCACTTTTAGTCTGTGTATATCTTTGGGTTTGAGGTGAGTCTCTTGTAAGCAGCATATAGATTGGTCTTGCTTTTTTATCCATTCTGTGTCTTTTGATTGGTGCATTCAGTCCATTTACATTTAGGGTGATTATTGATAGGTATGTACTTATTACCATTGCAGGCTTTAGATTCATAGTTACCAAAGGTTCAAGTTTAACTTCCTTACTATTTAAGAGTCTAACTTAACTCACTTAATATGCTATTACAAACATAGTCTAAAGGTTCTTTTCTTTCTCTTCCTTTTTCTTCCTCCTCCATTCTTTATATATTAGTATCATAGTCTGTACTCTTTGTCTATCCCCTGATTGACTTTGGGGATAGTTTATTTAATTTTGCATTTGCTTAGTAATTAACTGTTCTACTTTCTTTACTGTGGTTTCATTACCTGTGGTGACAGCTATTAAACTGTAGGAACACTTCCATCTATAGCAGTCCCTCCAAAATACACTGTAGAGATGGTTTGTGGGAGGTAAATTCTCTCAGATTTTGCTTATCTGGGAATTGTTTAATCCCTCCTTCAAATTTAAATGATAACCTTACCAGATAAAGTATTCTTGGTTCGAGGCCTTTCTCCTTCATTGCATTAAATACATCATGCCACTCCCTTCTGGCCTGTAAGGTTTCTGCTGAGAAGTCTGATGATAGCCTGATGGGCTTTCCTTTGTATGTGATCTTATTTCTCTCTGTGGCTGCTTTTAATAGTCTGTCCTTATCCTTGATCTTTGCCATTTTAATTACTGTATGTCTTGGTGTTGTTTTCCTTGGGTCCCTTGTGTTGGGAGATCTGTGCACCTCCATGGCCTGAAGACCATCTCCTTCCTTCTCCAGATTGCAGAAGTTTTCAGCAATTACCTCCTAAATGACAATTTCTATCCCTTTTTCTCTCTTCTTCTTCTTCTGGTACCCCTATAATGCAAATATTGTTAAGTGTTGGTTCTTTAAAAGATCTTTCTCAACCTTTCTGTAGTTAGAATGGGCTTAAGGACGGAGAGTGCATTTTCTCAGTTGATGCCAACAGGGATGGGAAGAATGGGGCCAGGTGCAGGAGAACTCAGCTGTTTCCTAAGGCCACCTGCAGAGGAACAGCCAAATGGGAAAACCTAATGTCAGAGGGACTCAGTTGTTTGTTTTAAATCATGTAAAAACCTGGCGTTTGGGATCCCAGCATGGAAAGCACAGCAACAGGGATTCTTAGGTTGATGTTTGGGCATCAGAGAAGCAGGTGGAGGTTGTGATAAGGTCTGTTCCCAGGAGGCAGTTGGAAGGTTCTGGTGCTGAGATCAGTGGAAAATAGCAGAGGCCACAGGCTGTCAGAGGTTATGTATATCAACCTATCTGAGTCTCTGTTTCCTTTTGTTTAAAATGGTGGTGATTCTGTCTATCTTGCTGGGTTGTTTTAAGGTTGTTTAACTCACATACCTAAGAAGTCTGGTCCTTGAGAAAATGTGGCCTTCCTACCTCTCCATCCTTCCCACACCCCCTTGCCCTGCCTTTCTGCTCTACTCCTTTTCATGTGCCAGGAGCTAGTAGTACATAGAACCATACTAAAATATCCTATACAAAGTGTGCCACTAAGGCTTCTAAGGGAAATGGTGATACTGTAACTTCCAAGGCACTTAAACTAGTATTACAATTTGAAAAAAACTGGACAATCTGTATGTCAGAATAGGTGAATTACTGTAGCAAGCAACCCTCAAGTCTCAGGGCTTAACACAGGCAAGGTATTTCTTGCTTGTATCACTGGTCAACATGGGTCTGCAGGAGCCTGAGACCCACATAGTCATTCAGGAACACAAGCCCCTCCCATCTAGGAGTTCTGCTCTCCTTTGGGCTTGGGAGTTCTTCCTTGTACCCTCTGCCATCTACTCAGTAGGCAAGGGCAAAAAGAGAAGATGGAGCATCATACAGAAGTTCCTTAGGGAACAGACTTGGAAATGATGTACGTCACTTCCAATGGCCAGAGCTCAGTTACTCAGCCTCACTGTAGTCTAGCTGATTGGCCAGGCAGAAAAAGAAACAGAATTTGGTGGACACATGGCAGTCCCTGCCCCATGGCCAGAGCTAACCCCAAATTGGGCAAATTATTAGAGAAAGAGTGAATGAGCTCCCTCTCATTGCAGCTATGTAAACCGAGTCCAGTGACCCCTTGCTTTAAATGTCCTGCTGGGGTGGGGTGGGGGACATTAAAGCTAGAAGAATGCACAGGACATTTCTCTCTCTATGATTCTCTGATTCAGTAAAGCAGCGGAGAATTTGAGCCACATTACCCAGCTGAATTTCCGGTGTCTTAAACTGAGTTCTTGGAGTAGAAATAGAAAGTTGAATTTCATTTCATAAATTGTTCTTGCAGCTTGACGTAGTGGAGATTTTTAGCACGCACACTCACACCTGGCTACCCGCCACCTTCTGCCATTGCAGATACGCTTACAGGAAACCGTAAGTGGATCTGCTTTTGATGCTGGCAGCATCTTACTAAAATGCTTTTGCTGGCATCATGGAACAGGAGCAGAATTCAGCTGGGGCCAATAATGAGACTATTTAGAAAGTTCTTTCCTCCACCCCCTGACAAGGCAGATGTGGTGGGGATTTTTCCACTCCCATTCTGTCAGTGGCCAAAATTAGTTCAAGGCCATCAAAAATGTTTAGACCTTGAGAGTTGAAACCCCCCCCCAATAAAGAGGAAAAATCCTCTTTCTCCTATCTAACAAGAGAAAAAGACACTCACCTCAGAGACTCCCCACACAGAAGTTTGTCACCTATTTGTTCTGTTAACAGACCTAGAAAAAGCACACCCATTTGTCAATTTGAAAGTAAGAAAAGTGTTGGTCTCCATTAAAAATATCTCCAGATAGCATTACTATTACATTCCCCTCCCCCAAATCATGACATATTGAAACAATTTTCTTCCAAGCCCTTTCCCTTCTTTCATCTCATTTAAAAACACTAGTCATCATCATGTGAGGTGGGAATTTCATGCTTCATCCCCATTTGATAGATAAGACTACTTGAGGTTCAGAAAGATTAAGTGATTTCACTTAAGTGACTTCAAAATTAGTACACAAATCTCTATACTTCCAACTCTTTCACTAGACCATATGAGGTTATACCAGCTGATACTCTTCTTGCTGAGGTAGGGCACTCCCTCTCATTATAACTGACTCTCTTTGTATGTTGATCCATTCAACCATCTGTCTGTCCACAAACTCTGTACCCAGCATTGTGCTCGAGTTAATACAGAGATGAGTGAGGGTCTTTGCCTTCAAAAGTTCATAGTTTAGTAGGGGAAATGGACCTATAGGTAAATAAATGATGGGTCTAATTAAGTGTATAGATAGGATACAGTGAGTATGTATTTGGGGAAGGAGCAGGATTGGACACACAGTGAAAGCATGGTCAGTTCTTCCTGGGAGGTTCAGGGATGGTGTCACTAAGGAGGTTAGATTTGAGCTGAATCTTAATGACCATCAGACACACTAGGGTTATAGGAGCATCCCAGGAAGGGCATCAGCTGTGCAAAAGCATGGAAGCTGGAGAGAATGTGGCCCATGTAAGGATGTCCTGGCATATTTCAGGATGGTTTTAGAGAGTGGTAAACCCCAAGAGCACCCTGGCAGCATTGCTGGCCTAAAGTGAAAGATGATAACTCTGTAATATTTGCATTCACCCTTGTTCCTGGGCCCATGGTGACATCTCAATTATCTAAACTTACAGAATGTTTTGAGTGTGACCCACACAATTTAGTCCTTGATTAAGGACTCTCTTGTCTTCTTCTGTCCTTACTCTCATCAGTAAACCTGAACTCCCTAATCTGATTATAAATGCTCAAAGATCCTGAATCATATCAAATTCTTGCTGCAACCCCCATCCCAGCACTAAAATCAGTATACTGTGGGTGCCAAGGAACTGCCTGATGCTTTAAAAATATTCAGAAATCAAGCAGTGAGCTCCAGGCAATGGTAGCAGGGCATGGCCTCATGCAAAGGAAAGCATGTGGCCTTCAGTTCAATTGGGTACCAGCGCTGTGCCAGTCATGGGGGACATAGATGAAGGTGGGCTCTTGGCCTCAAAGAGCTAACAGAATGGGGTGGAAGGTAAACACGGAAGGCAGTAAATTCAAGTCCATGAGGAATGAAGTAATCTGAGGAACAAATTCTGTGAGAGGTCAAATAGGGAACTGTTAATTTTGTCTTTGGAAAATGGGGAAGTGTCATTGTCTTCTCCCAATCTAATGTAAACTCTAGGGACCCCTAAGGATGACTGAGGCATGGTATCTCCTTGGCCCTTATTTCAAAGTGATGACTGTACATATTTTGTCTTTCTCCTAGTTGGTTGTGAGAATAGCACAGCCAACACTGTAAATGTTTGTTGAATATTATAACAAGCCAACATACATTATTGAAACTCTCTTTGCCTTAGTTGTCCTCACCTGTCAATGCAGGTATAGTAATAATAGTATCTACCTTATAGGATTATTATGATATTAAGTGAGTTAATATATATGTAAAAAGCTAAGACTAGTGCCTGACACAGTAAATGCTCAATAAATAGTGACTGTTATGTGAAAGTACTTTGCAAGTGAAACTACCTATAGCTTTCTGCAGCTTAAAAGTGAGAAGAGCAGCTATTTGTCTGTTTTGTTTAGGGAAGGTTGCATTTGTTAATCTATTCATCCATCATTTATTATGAATCATATATGTACCCTGCCCTCAAGGAGCTCAAGCCTAATAGGATAAACAGACATGCAAAAAAAGACAGTGAACTTACAAACATTTGTGTCATGAAACAATGTCCTATAAACTTGTGGAGTCTGTTAGAGGTTTGTCGGGTACCCCTTCACAGACCACTCATTGAAAACTCAGCAGAAGAGAGGATGGACATTGATATTCAAAGAAGCAATTTGGTTAGACTGGAATTTTAGAAAGGACCATGTGGCTGGCTCGCAGGGTTCGGTCATAATCAGAGATAAGGATATATTGATGATAATAATCCACAAGAGAGATGCAGAAGAAACTTGAACAGAGACAGCATCAGCAGGAATAAGAAAAGTTAAGGAGATAGAATCTACACAACTCAATTCTTGGCAAGACTCTTGAAAGCTTACAGAAAACTTTCCTTGACTGCAGGAGGTATATCTTGAAGGCTAAAACAAGACACCAGGTTTGTTTTCTAAACCATCTCTGCATCCTTGTGATGTCTGTGTCATCAACATTGACTGTCCCTGCTGTTAATTGTTGAGCTTTGTGTTTCTTTCAGTGAAGAATGATTGGGAAATAGATGAATTGTGAAGCTTTAAGATAAGCAGAAAGTATGAGAGGAATAAGCACTGTTACCCTATGTGCACGGAAAGCCCCAGAAACTGAGGCACTCTGGAATCTTGGAGAGCAATTACCAAATGCTTTGAATCCGATGTAACAATCGAGGAGGCTGGGGCCTAAGGGTGGTAGCACTGGTGCCAGAACCCAAGTCTTTTGACTCTCAATTCAGTTTTCCCCCCTTATATCACTGAAACTAGATGAGCCCGGCTTCCTCACTGGTTGCCGAGTTCCTCCAATTGCCCCAGGAAGTGTGTGTGTATGGGGTAAACGTTTAGTGGGAGCCACTCTTTTCCTAACCAGGAGAGCAATGCTATTTTATTTGTTTATGTATTAGAGGTTTTTATAACATTTTATTTGGAAAAAACCACTTGCTGGAAAAACATTGTAAGTAAATCCTCTGGAGTTACGAACTGGCTAAATAGTCTGGTACTCCTATAATGCAGAACTATTTATTCTCCTGTTAAACTAGTGTTATATATATATAATTATGCAATGATATAATTTTATGCTTACATATATATATATATATACATTAAATATGAACTAATATTACTATCTATACAAAAGCAGTAATACTGGTTAAATGATATTTAGAATATACTATCAAGTCTCTGAAGGACTTGCACTTCCTCGAGTTTTTCCAGAGTCCTGGTTGTGTAGAGGGTGGGAATGTAGGCATGTGATGAGTTCACACTTCAGGCTGCCACATCAGAAGTACTCTATTCTTCTCCAGACCATCCACATCATCCAGCCCTTATTGGAGTTCTCTGTGACTGAAGGCCTCTCCAGTTAGAAAAGCACAAACTCAGTGTGCAAACCCTCGCATTATAATCACTAAATAAGGCTGTGGCCAGAGTTTTGCCATCTCTAGCAATAAAACAATGTCTGTTGAAAGCTCATGGCTCCAGTTTGATGGATTTGTCCTGAAGAGCAACTTCTACTTTAGAGTTTCTGATTTTAGTCATTTGAACATTTCTAGAGGGCAAAAGACCTTCGTTTGTCAGAGATTTCTCACATCAGAAAAATGATTCATGGAGGGGCAGATTCCAAAAATTAATTTTTGAGTCATCTTAGGGATTCATCTATTTATCATTTATTTCTAAGAAAGGCTGCATTAAACTGCCATGTGAACTTATTCATTACTTTAACAAATATTTACCAAGCACCAACTATGAGTTAGCCACTGAGCTCAGCCGGAGGGAGACAAAGACAAGAAAGAATGGTCCTTGCCCTGGAGTACCTTGAAAACAGCTCTGGAAGACAGACCGGTGAACAACTGTGGTAATACTCCGGCATGATTCTGTGGAGGCAGGAAGAACAAGCTGCTGTAAAAGCTCAGATAATGAAGCAGCCAATTTTGCTTCTTGAAGTTAAAGCCTTGAAGGATGAGTATGATTTTCCAGGGAGAGAAGGCATTCCAAACAGTAGAAAAAGCAGGAATAAAGGCATGGGGAAGGAGGGCCAGGCAAGATGGGAGAAGAAACTGGCATGGCTATAGGGTGAATCACATGAAATTCGTGGTATTTGACTGTGTTTGACCTATAAAAACAATTTCACATGTTTCTACCTAACATAAAAATGTTATTTTTGATTACTTAGCAGCATGGCATACACCCTATAATGTCTTACATGTATTATCTCACTTAAGCCTAAAAACTTTAGGCATTATTGTCCCCATTTTGAATATGATGACACTAAAATTCAGACAGTCTTTGGACTTGAACAAGGTCCTGGTCAAAGCCTTTGATTTTAATTATTTTAACCAGCCATCTCCAGTTCTATCTTTTATTAAAGTAATTCTGTAACCAGATTGAATATTGGAGGAACATGGTATTAACCTGGCTTTTCATTTGAGGCAGATTTTTAATATCATTCAGAAGTTTGATTTCCCTTTAGCCACCATTCTTAATAACTTAGTTGAAAATCTGAGTTAACCTTGCAGAAAATTTTGTTTGCCAATTAAAAACTATTTATTTATGGACTCTGACATATTAGAGCTAGCAGATACTTCAGAAATCACATAGTTTCATTTCTTCTTTACTCAAGAAGATCTGGTCCAAAGAGGAGAACTGATTTGCCCAGGGTCATAGTATTATTAGTGGTAGAGATGGAGCTGGGCTTGAGGTCTACTGGTTCCTCCTTGTATGTTCCCTACTGACTTAAAATGGATAAACTTTCAGGCATACACATCCTGAGTACCTACTGTGTGTAAGGGCTATTGTTCTAGGCATGTTCCCCATGAAAATGTGTAAAACTTCATGTCAGGTGGATGGCATCAACTGATACCAAGTAAAGATATATAGGGGAAAAATATGTCTTTTAGCTATTCCATATCTTAGAATTGGCACACATAAGATTCTGTAGTCCTTCTGGATAGGAAATTTTTAGCAGAGCAGAAGTCCATTGAAACTACTGTTCAAAACTCTCATGTATTTTGTGCCCCAAGTACCCAAGTGCTAATAGACGATAAAGAACAAATTTCAACCAGAAGTTTATGTATTATCTGAGTTGTGAAACCTTTAAGGTGACAAAAGAGTTTCAAAATTCTTGAATAAGACAGGAGTTTTAATGACATGCATAACATATGTAACACACATTTTACATTCCTAGGGTTTTTGAAGGCTAGCAAAACTATCCCATGATCCGTATTATGAATAATGAAGTGGGCAAGGTAGGTGTCAAATAATAAAATCAGTATCAGTTTGGGTAAAGTTGGAATTCTTTTTTATATTTTTCTTTAAACTGCCCACAGAACCTTAGGTTACATGTAATATAGTTTGTAAAACCCTGATGTAGATTTTTTTAAACTGTGGTTTTAGTTATTCACTCTCTTCAATAAAGGGAGAAAACTGAATCATGAGGTCAATATCAATAACCCTTTTAAAAGGACTGAAGTATAATTTCTATAATAACCTAGGACTAATGGTGACCTGATAAAATAAAAGCTATATATTTGTGAATAATTTCAGAGTAAGGCCAGGGCTTTTTCAGGAACTGAAATTTCAGAGAAGCCCAACATCGTTATGGCCCCCACATAATACCATAAGAACAGGTTAGCATGCAATAGGTACTCGCAGCCTACAAGGCTCTGGGGGTTGCAATGTTAAAACCTCTGTTCAAAAACCTTACATTAAAAAAATACTCATCTTTGTTAAAGATGTGATCCTTTTCAAGAAGGTATTTTGAACTTGAAGCTGCTGTTGCTAAGGGGTTGCTAAGGGAAAATGAGCTACTCACCACTAATGTATAACTTTACTCTTCTGCTTAAAAGTACTTAAATCATTCCCCCCAGTTTCAGAGTCAGAGAGCAGAAGAACTAAAAAGGGTCAAGTGGAGAGTTGCCTCTTTCTGACAGTTATATAGCATGTCTTTCTTGTTTTTCATGTTTTTTCTTCACCTCCCATAGAGAAAGGAAACGACGTTCCTGGACATAGGAAGGTTGAAAAGGTAAACTCGGCCTACTGTGCAGGGCAGGACTTACAATGCATGTAGACTGTCCCTGGCCAAAGCAGAAGCACGTGCCCAACTGCTGAGAGAAATGCTTTGCTGACGACCAACCTCAGGAAAGAGCTTTCTATAATAACCAGAATTAAGGGTGACTCAAAAAATAAAGTTATGTATTCATGAATAAAGTACCAAAGAATTGTGCCCTAAGCATTTAGTTCAAAAGTTTTTCTAAAATATTTGGAATCAATTATTTATGTTCTTTTATTGAGTGCCCACTATATTCTAGGTACTGATATTCTACATGCTGGGATTCTAAGGCAAAAAATATATAATTTCTACCTTGCAAGCTCACAGTACATTGTGAAAGGAACAAAGAACTATAATTCATTGAATACAATCTGTAACAGAATTGTTTGAAAATTGTTGAAGTTTAGAATTATGCTCACAGTTGAATTTTTGGTAAATAAAATTTGAAAAATATTTGGAAATATTAATGTGTTAGAGTTGGTAGACAATTCCATCTGAAGATTGGCATCTTTCCTCCACTTCCAGAGCTTGAGGAGAGAATTGCACACAAACATAATAATAGCAGGCAAAAATGTGACCCTTGTCATTTTCGTAGCACCAGGATTCTATCATCACCTGGTAGCAGAATACTGAAATTGCAAGCATTAATTAAGGTTTTTGGTTTTTTTACTTGTTATTGCTTTAAATGTCAGTAGATACCAATGACATTACTCTGAATGTTGGTTTCTGAGTACAGAATAACATAAAATAAGACACAAATTTCTCTAGATCTGCACTTTTCAACATAAGGTAATATTTATAGTGAAAAGTGTGGACTGAGGTTGGGTGTAAATAAGTCTGCCTCTTACTAGCTGTGTGATCTTGACCGCATCACTTAAATTTTGTAACCTTTAGTTTCCATGTTAGAGATCTCAAGAGTTGTGAGCTTAAATGAGACATACAGGCAAAATACCAGTGCCACGTTGGACACATAGGGGATGCTCAATAAACAATTCCTGTTTCTTTTATAAAAGTACTTACTGAATAAAAGACCTTCTCTCCTACAGTCATCATGTCATAATATACCTCTATTTATAATCTTTAAAAATGGGAGAAGTTAGAATAGATAGAAAGGAGACCTCACAGAGGGTCTAGCTCGAATGAGGTGGTTGCCAATATCCACTTCCTTCCCTCCTCCTCTACCTCTACTCTTACATGAAATATTCTGCATTTTTCTAGACAAGTCCTATTAATCATGAAACCTAGCATCAGCTCCAGGTTCTCCCATGAAGCCTTCCGCCATCACTCCAGATGGCGTCCTCACCAACTATCCTTCCGTATTTCATTTTATACTATTCTTTTTATATTCTTCCTTACACCATTAAGATTCACAAATAAAAGGAAAGCCTCTTTCCCAAGCACATTGTAAGCCCCTTAAAGGTGGGCACTATGGGTCGTATTTCTTTTTTATTCTTCACACCAAGAATTTAGCATTGAACTTTGCCTACAAGACTAAGCCAATGTTTATCTGCAGCAGACATTTTTCATTAAAATAGGAACAGGCCATTCAGGCTTTCTTCCTTATTTTTGTCTTACTATTCTCTAATCGTTCTGATAGTCTGTGAATTATATCTTCCTCAACAAGATTGAATTATTCATACAGGTTTTCCCTATTCTCCATATTAATAGTAGTAGCTACCATTCAGAATACTTTCTCCATGAAGCCTGTATCTGTTTTAATCCTGGCAACAAACCTTAAAAGAAGTGTTGTACCCACTTTAGAGTTGAAGAAACTGAGGCTTAGGGAACCTAGCATATCATTCTCCCCTAAGATGGTGTCCAGTGACCCGTAATTGAAACAAATGAAAGAGATGTTAGGCTAATTTTTGAGGTGATGTTGAGTGGAGCTATTGATCTTCATTCCTTCCCCATAAGTGAGTGCTGCCTGAATCCAGACTCTGGGCTATAAGGGGCTGAGGACATAGAAGTTCACTGAACCAATGTTTGCCATGTAAGGAATTTTGCCAGATTTGGAAGAGGAAGTAGGGGTGGGGCTGGGGACTCAATCAGGTACTCATCCTGCCTTCTGAGGTTTTTTTGCTTTCCAGCTTTAGTCCCTTGTATCACTCTCACTCCAAATTTACTTCATAGTCAAAAAGACAAGTTAAATGATATACATTATGAGCACATACCTGGTTAGAAGCACATGACCAAGAAATCTTAGTCATTTTTCATTGAGAAATTGAGAATGCCTTCCTTCCTTTCCTTTCTCTTCTATTCTGTGCTCATTTTCCCTATTCATTCAACAAAGATTTACTAAGCATATTCTTCTATGAAGTGATGGAGGGGAGAACTTACTTTTAGATGAACAAAACACCTTTCTAGAAGAATGGTTAGATATAACAGTTGTCACCACTATGATGTATGAGATTGTGCATGTCAAGTGCCTAGTGCAGTGTTTTGTATACAGTAGATTCCTGGTAAAAGATAGTTTTTATTCGTACTTTATAAGTCCTATTATATCTTTATTTGTTCTCCTCCCTCTCCTCCCCACTCCTTTACTTTTCCCTCCTCCTCCACATTTTCTCCCACCTCTTCCTTCTTCCACAAATTACCTTCCTTGCCTTTTACAATACATCTATTTTTTATTCATAGTTGCGGAATTATAAATGAGTCCAGAATTTTTAAAAGGGCTACACTGAATTATTTTCAAAAGCGTATTCATCTGGTTAAGTACTATCCTTTAATGGCATGGCGACTCCATACTTATCTGCTTAGTGGCCTTTGATTCATAAAGATGTATAATGTATCCTAGGGAGGGTTTGTTTGTTTCTTTGTGTTTTTCATGTTTGTTTCTGTTTATTTGTTTTTTAGGAAAGTTCATCTGAACTAAAATGCAAAGGCCCCAATTCCCTTAATGCAGGGATATGCAGAAATGTGTGTGTTTTTGCACATTAACCCTGCTGAGTTTTCTTGGTTTATGGTGAGGAATATATCAGTGAAAAGCCCAGACAGGGTCTCCACTTAAATTAGATTTCTTGGATAAATGTGTATTTACCTTTTTTGGAATTTTGCAAGTAAGGCAGTTTTCCTGTCCTTTAAATTTTCTTTCCCAAAAAGACACCTTAGAGCTTTAAGTGTGCAGTCAGAGGCACATTTGAAAAAGTATTATTTTTGTTCTGGAAAGAAACTTTCTGCTTTCAGCTGCTGTCCTAGCATAAGGCTTAGGGGTATGGAAAGAAAACAGAAGATCAACTGTGAATCAGGCCTTAGGTTAGTTTACTTGGACAGGTGAACCTTAGGCAATTTAAGTGGCCTAGACATCCATTTGTCACATTTTCCCACACAGCAGTGGTCTTCTAGCTCTTTCCCATAATCCATAGTAGGCAAAACTGCATAGAAAAGAGAAAGACATCACGCAGTTAGGTCACAGACCTCTAAGAGAACATCGACAGAGAACTCCTTACCTTCCAGTAAACTCCGTGTAAGACTGGTACATCTTTTTGCCTCTGAGGTGTGTTTTCATTTTCCTGTAAAGTTTAATTTAGAAAATAAAATTTGATTTGATTGATTTTGATTCAGAAAAAAAGAGACAAAACAACACCACAAATCATCAAAAGAAAACTAGGCTTTGCATTTTATCAAAAGCCCTTAAATATAGCATACTATTGTCTGGACATACTGATAGTATTTTTTTCCTAAAGAAAGGCAGGCCAGCAGTTTAGGTTTATTTTTCAAGGGAAGAGGGAGAGGATAAAAGAAATAGAGCCACAGGAAAATGTCACGTCATAGTCATTGATGACGCTATTTAAATGGTGTGCCATAATCACATTAGCGCAGAGCACATGGAATTCCTGATTTCTGCATGACAGTGAAGAAGGACCAGCAGTTCTCTGTGTGTGTGGATATGTGAGTGTCTGTTTGCTCTTACCTTCCCACCCCATTTTGCTAATTCAATTGAGGGGCAAGGAGAGGTAATCCAGATACCCCAGAACAAGAGGCAAAGGTCTGCAGCTGTGCTTAGAGGGTCTTGTGTGAAGAGAGAGGCTTGGTCTGACTTGGAGTTTTGTGCTATTGCACATGAATGCTCTGGAACTGCCCTAATCAACTGAAAATGAGCCGGCCACGGTCATATGGAGGAGGTCTGTTTAGCCACATCACTGGGTAGCATGGCAGATGGTAGGCCGTCAATGGGTGGTATTGATTGGCTGGATTTGCCTTAGGGTAGCAAGTCTATGGGTCCTTAAAAACCCGCTTCATCCTATTTTCCTTTGTGCAGCTACATACAGTAGTGGTTTTCTCTTCTCTCTCCCCCACCCCCAATATCTCTCCTTTCTCCCTTTCATATCAAAAGCCTGCCTTGGTAATCAAAATAGAGAGGTTACCTGGAGATAAACACCCTTTAAATTATCACTAAGGCAAGAAAACTCTAGAATATTTTATTTACTAGGCTGATTACATTTTAATGTTTGAAGAAAGTGACATTTTTTAATTAGTGTTTAAGACATATGGTGAGTGTACAAATTAGCTTATTTCATACAACCAGAATTTGATGAGAGCAACTCCTCCTTCTCACTCCCCAGTTAAAAATTGTCACTTGAAACTTAATATATGCGAGGAGGTTAAATGGTATTGAGTGATGCAGCTTGACTTGAAGATGAAGGAGACAGTCACTGTTGTGTGTGGCTAAACGGGCTTGCTTAGATGGGCTGGAAAAATACTAGTATCGACATCAGTGTTTACAGGAGGATGTGGAAGTTCCAGGGATTTAATTTTATCCGGCCAAGAAAACAAAATCCCAGGTATCTCTGTGTATTGGTTTCTCTTTTATAGATACGAGGGAACCGAGGGAACATAGAATAGTGCATGCATGCTCTGTAAGTAATAAAATCCTCCTTAAAACCAGACCATGTAACAATATAAGTGATGAGATTTATTTTTGTCCAGGTGGTTCTTTATACTTTTAACATTCCCCTCCCACCCCACCCCACCCCCATCACTTCAGGCTTTCAACTTAGAACATTCTATTTCTTCCTGGCAGAGGAGCAGATTAATTGGAATAGAATTGTGCAAAGGAGACACAAAGTTAGTTATGCATCCAGAATAGTATACGACAGAAATGTTCCATTTGAGGCAGATCTGAGGGAAAAAGAACAGCGCTGGAGAGAGAGATGTGATTAGTTTGCTCTTCTGGTTATTTGTAACTATTTGTGTAATTGTCATTTTAAAAGAGATACTTAAGATTTTGTTTTATTTTTATTTTGTGTCTTTACTTTGAAGCTTTTGCTTATTTCCTATGACAAAAGACCCTATCAAATAAGCCTCATGTTTTACTAGAAGAACAGTTGCCCCCTTCAACTCTTGCTTCCATCTTGTTTGTGTTTCATCCATATGCTTACTTCTGAATTGGGTTTTTATCACATAAGTCAATATTTTTTTCTTTTTGCTAAAGGAAAATATGTCCATGGAGGGTTTGGTCTTCCCCTTGCTCTGTGTTGATTGCATTTTCCTTGCTCATCCTTTGCTGAATGAAACAAAGCTTGTTTGTGTTTCATCCTTCACAGTTCCTATTAGAATTGGTGATAGTGTTTTGTTTTGTTTCCTTGCAATAAGTCAGGAGAAGAAATGTCATTTATTTACTTTGACAAGATACAGAGAGAAGATATAAGACAAGATGCCTGTTAAGATGCTGGCATTTCTCGTGTCACGTTCTACACCCAAAAGCTATTCCAAGGGGAAAAGCAAAAGAAAAAACAGTCTTTGAAGATGGCTCATTTGAATCTGTGCACTCTACCCACCTGGTGGTTATACAGCGAACTGTTACTTTAAAGAGTAGTTTAAACACCAGCCATGTTTGGGGCAGGCTGTTCTTGCAAAGAGAACAGCACATGTAACAGGAGTCTACTGTGTGTGAGATAAGAGGAAAATCCAGCTCACTGACTAGAGGTTTTAATGTGCGAACTCTAGGGAAATAATATATTGACTGTTCCGTGGCACGCAAGAAAATTGAAGAACCCTTTGCAGACGGAGTGCTTTGCAAAGGATTCTCTCTGTTTCTCTTAAAACAAAATCTGTGGCAAGATGTTTGAAATCAGCAGGACGCTTAATGCTGCTTTGTTAAATAATGAGGTAATATTTTGTCACTTTTTTCTGGGCAGCATCTGTTTTCCCCCCCCACCCCTTAATTTTTTTTCCTATGTTTATGAAGACTTCTTTTTTTTTTTTTTTTTTTTCTTTTTTTTTTCTCGTGGAAATCAAGGAATACAATTCTTGCTTCCATTTCTGTTCTTTCCTTTCGGAGCTTTTGGAGAATTTGGTTGTCTTTTTGTATTTGCAGTTTCAGCCGGCTGCTGTTTCCTAGCCCATTGTGCCACGTAAGGCTTCTCCACTGCACGGAGTGGGTAGTTATTAACGCTGAATTGGCTTCTGGTACAGTCCATCTGGACTCTGTGTGGGAAATCTGGCTGCCGGTGACTGATGCTGAGATATCTGCAACCTTTGGGATGTGTGCATGGTGGCAAGGGGCTGACTGATACGAGATTACTTCTTTTAAGGGAAATTGTTAGTAATGACTCAAGACACTGCTCATTTATGGTAAGAGGGATACAGCGGTGCTGGCAGCCCCACAGCTCTGGAATATCATTTTTAGGTTGCCTTAGCTGCCTGAGTGAGACAAGTTTCTTCCTGTAGTGGTGGACGATTGTGGCGGAAAAAAAAAATCATGCATGACTGGGAAACTCGCCTGCCTGATTCTTGAGATAATATATTGAGAATCTGTTGCTTTACAAATGTCACACCACTGATGTAGCGGTCAGCCCCTCACTCTGAAAGATGAATGGTACTATTGGAAATGCAATAATAAGGTTGACTTTTCCCAACAATAGGATTCTGCCTTTGTCTTTAGAGAAAAGGCCTCTAAGGACATTTGTGCATTTGTTTGAGGATTCTGCTGAAAGACTTGAGAGTGGAGGTTTTTGGAGAAGTGATCAGTATACAAAGTGCATGGATTTTTTAGCCTAGCAAACCCAGCTAATTTTTTTATACTGTAATACACAGTTAGCTATTTTGGAAAGGTGGGCAGAATTATCTTCTGAGATACCTAGTGTTAATTAATGGCTCACTAAGTGTGCTCAGATCAGTATGGGCGAGAGAAAAGTGTTTTAAGAAATTCTGACTTACAACCTCCAGGGAAATACAAAGTAAATATTTTGTTCCAGAGTGAGCTGTTTTTATTTGTATTTGTCAGGCAGTGTTCCTGTTTCCTTTTCACAATATTGTGATATATTGGTGAGATGGCACTTAACAGTTTCTCTTGGTTTGGGGCACCTGCACCAGCCCTGTATACGTATGCTGAGCTCTTTAGACCACGTAGCCTGTGAACTCATCCTTAGCTCACAGTGCAACAGATTCTGTACTACTATTGTGACTGGTAGGACTCCTTACACACTTGCTAAAGAAATTATTTTAAAATTTTACTTAATTCAACATTGTTCCATTTGCAGGGATTATAGTTTTTGCTATTTTTACTTTTCTATTTTATGTATTTTCATTTACCTAGATGTATTTATATTCAAGTCTAATAGTTCATTTACTGTATGCAGCACATACTGTTTTGTGGTGTATCTGTATTTTTAAAAGCATGTACATGTGTATTTATGTGTGTGTGTTCACGAAATAGCTTGAAGAGAATAGTTGTAAATTTTAAAAATGTAAAGGTTATTTTCTTTTCTGAATTATTTATCCTTGGACTTTGAAGCCCAAAAGGTAGCATGAGTTGTCAACTCCAGCCAAAGGTTAATTAAAACTTATGTTGAATTATGTCTTTAGAAGTATTGGTTACCCCTGTGTATTTATTGAGGAACAAGTTGACTAAATTATAAATAAAATAATGATGTTAGCCTTTTACATAGACATAAAGCACCAACTCCTGAGGTAAGCCACTTTAAAATCAAAACTAAAACAAATACCCACACTCCTGGAGGCTTGGTGGTGTAGAGGTTATGAAATGTATAACACAGGCAGAAAAACTGTACCCATCACCACACATTTTCTAAATGTCTCTGCAAGTCTTTTAAGAGGCCAAAGAAAAAGACATCTTTTGAAGGAGAGAAGCAAAATCACGTGTTCAGTTAGGCAAGATGAGCTCTCTGCATCAGTTATGAAACGAGGTTGTTGTCAAAAGCATGTTTTACCTTTCTCTGTAGCAGTAGGGAAAGGAAAGAGAGAATGTGTTTTAGAAGATTGTAAAAAATTCAGATCATGCCCCTATCCAATTCAAGAAATAAATTCATTTAAATAAATCATTCATCATTCTCTATTTTGAAAAGCTCAGACAGAAGGCAGAAAGGTAGAAGCTGACAGCTGCCCCTTTCCCCCCGCCCCCCCAGCTTTTTTTCTGTATGAGGAGATAGTTTTCTGAAGCAAACTTGTATGAACCTAGTTCATGCAGCAAGTACAATCTCAACCTTGCCTTCTTTTGAAACACTGGCCATGTTAGCTGCAGAGGGGGCATTACTTACTAAAATTCAGCAATATTAGGAAATAGTAAAATTAAAATGTACTTGCATTAGCACATTCAAGTGCTTCTGTTGTATCTTTAAGCCTAGAGGCAGATCATTAAATATTCATCTGGCTAGAAAGCAACTGTCCAGAAAGATAAGGTGGTTGCAAATATTCTATATGGAAAAAGCCCTCTGAAAGAGGGGTGGGGTGGAGCAGACCTCAGGACAGAGGAAAGGGAGGATACTCCCACAGTTAAGGTTTGCAAACCACTAGTGACCTGCAGTTGTTACAGTACTTTTGAGCTCGGAGGAGGGAAAAGGTAAAAATACAAGAATGGCTGTTGTTGCTTCAGCCCAGCCTTAATTACCAGACACAAGAAGCAGTTCAGAAATCTGGTCTCTGTTGTTGTAGAGGTCACCAAATCATTAACATCGTCAATCTGGCAGTAGCTAATTTAAATAGCACCTGATGTTGCAACGCCTCCCTTCGTTTCCCCAGCCAATCAGATCCTGGCTTCAGCTGACAGATGGTCCCATAAATGGATGTAAAAAGGGGAAGCTTCGAGCCAATTTCAGCAAGGCTCTGTTCAGTTGTTCTTATCTACATCCTAGAATCGGGGGTTTCAGCTCACTGCTTCTTTTCTTTTTTTTTTTTTCTTTCTCTCCTCCCCTCCCCCCCAAATAATTGATTTAATTTACAATCATCCACACTGTGCTTTGTGGATCTTTAAATATATATAACAACAGTAGTCATTTAAAAAATATATTCTGAAACCTTTGCAAATTTTAAGAGAAGAGTCGAAGCTCTGCAAGACCCAATACTTGCCAATAAGAATGGTTATGGTAGGTATGACTAGATTTATAATCTGTTGTTTGTGTTGCTGGAGGGAAGGAAAGCATCTACACCTTGAGCAGTCTTACGCTTGCAAAGAGTTTAGTTCTCTGCTGCTGTTCGGTTCCTACATTTACTATCTCTTTTGTGTAGAGAGTGCGGGTAGGTCCTTTTATTAAAAAGCAGTGGGGAAATAGATTGTCATTTTTAACAGGTCATTGTCAATTTTCCCTTCAACATAAAAGCGGAGGTGGGGGTAGGGGAGAGGTGGGCTGAAATAATTGCTGGTTTGTTGAAAGGGGTTATATTACATGAGACCATAGTGGCAAAAGAAGATTTTCTTTTTGTCAGGGAGAGGGGGTTTGTCTACGTGCCTGGGTTTTGTGGGGCTGGAAGTGGATACAGCGGGGTTAGGAATCTCTCCATTTCCATGCTGGAAATTTAAAGCTGGAGAGGCAGCTCCTGGTTGCTGAACGTTGAGATGGGCAGCTGTGTTTCGGGGGACTGCGCAGTCAAAACGGCAAAGACAGTGATTTATTTGGGCTTCAGTAAATGCTGCATCTTGTATTTCAAAGAGTTTCCTGTCATGACCTCATAAAAAAGAGGAGGCGGCTTGTATGTGTAGCAGTGCCTGGCGTGTTGAGTTGTTGCTTCCTTCTCTGGGCAGCAGCTCTGTAAGAAGGAATGTCAGCTTTTACATAACGTTCCTTTCCGCTTTTGACACACTGTGTGAGGGTCCATCTTCTTCTGATCACAGATGGAGTGGAATGGCTTGAAGATGGTAAGTGGAAAGAGGAAGGCAGCTTGGAGATTCCAACCGTGTGTGTGTGTGTGTGTGTGTGTGTGTGTGTGTGTGTGTGTGTAAGGATGGTGGACTGTGCACCATAAATCACTGTGCAGATTGTTTGTGTGTGTGTGTATATTAGTATTTCTCTTTTCTGAAAACCAGAATCCATCTCCAAGTGTAATGGCACTGCACGCACACAAGGCACACACACTGCTCTCCCACTGAACACACATTTTAGCCAAGCAAGGTTGGTGCCTTTTTTGACAATCACAATGTCACCGTTGCTGCTGGCTGGTGTGTCCACCGCCTCTGTGAGCTTTCAGTGCAATTACATGACTGTTAAAGTTAAAGGCACATTTCTTTTTCAGTCTCCTGCTAGCAGTGATGAGGAAGGCTGGGAATGACGGGTGGAGGAGGTGAGGTTCAGTACCAGCAGATGCAATTGTGAAACAGGACTTTTGGATGTGAAAGGGAAAGTAGAAAACCTTTCTGCCAAAGTAGTAAATCTATTTTTAGCATCATTTTTTTCCTGGGGGAAATAAAAGGAGAGAAAGAAGCAGAGAAACTCCTTGAGTGCCGCTCCTGTTGCCTGATGTTGACCCTGAAGATATGGCACAAAATGGCACGATCAGATGCCACGAGTGCCCACTTTGACTTTGAATTTCACCAGCAATAGCTTTCACAGGGTTTCAAAGCTGGAAGGGTATTTGGGGGGTGGGTTGTAAATTCGTATCTATCTCACTTATTTTTTGCTAGTAAAGCCTGGGGAGGACTTTTCGTTTTGCATAGATGTTATAACAAAGCTGTGGTCTTTTTCCCATTCTTAGAGGATTGCCTTTGTCTGGCTGCTTGTTTTGATGGGTGTAAAACAAATAAGATTAGACCGAGCAGCCCAACTGAAAGCGATAGCTGGGAGGAAAACCCAATGAAAGGTTGCCGGGGAAACGAACAGAGGAAAAGCCGAGTAGGGAGCAGGTGGCTATCATGAGAACACACTGCGAACAGTGTAAAAAAAAAATGGGGGGGTGGGGGACAGGACCTCGATTATCTTTGCTGTTCTTTGTGGCCAGCCCAACTTTAATTATTCTTTATAAATAGGTGTTAATTACATTTCTAACTCTGGTTTACAGTGATTTTTAGAAATCTATTTATAAGCATCTGTTCTGTCCCCCCTGGTTTTTTTCTTTCTTTCTTTCTTTCTTTCTTTCTTTCTTTTTTTTTTTTTTGGTTTAAAAAACAGAGAAGGAGAGGGGGAAGGGAGGGTAGGGAATCTTGCTTTTTTTCTCTCTTTTTCTCTTTCCCCCTTTTCCCTGCTGTGAAATTGTACGTGTGAAAAATTGCAAGGAATCCTGTGAGGCCATTTGAAAAAAATGTGAATTATATTGAATGAAGTTGTCGGAAGCATAATAGTGAACTCCCACAGTTGATAGGTTCTGCAAATGATTTCTTAGAAATTTCCAGCAAATATCCATAGGAGAAATATAGGTAGACTAGATTTACCCTAAGCAATGATTTTGTGCTAAGTGATATTGGTATTTTTACTTAATCAGATTTTGATACTACAGTTCCAGTGAGTTTATTGTCTGTCTCATTTTAAAATCCCGAGTAGAAATTACTTTTACAAATAATTAATGAAAAGCTGTATTCTAGCCTTTTGCTTTGCTTCCCTCTCCACGCCTCCAGCCACGGGATCCATCAGGCTGCACCCTTGCAACCACTGCCTTCCATTTGGCATTTAGTCCCGGTTCTAGTCTTGGCATAAACGGAGTGAAAAGCTGGGGTTTTTTTAGTATCTCTGAACGTCTGGGACCCACGCGTGCAATGGGTGACAGGCATCTCTCGCTTTTTTTCTAAGTGTGCTTTAGTAGTAGTCTCTTTTTCTCATGATGATGGGTAAAAGAAAGGCTGAGTGGTACAGTACTTAGGTGAATAGGAGGTTAGCATAAAAACAACTAAAACGATTATCTGTTCTGGCTTCTTCCTGAATGACAAATTAGATACATGATCAGGTAGCTCATTTTAAGCTCAAAGTTGAGATATTAAAAAAATACTGAAGTACATTAAAAGGTCAGGAAATATAATTGGCTCTATTGAACGTACCCTTTTAATTTTTACTCTCTCCATTACAAATCTCCACACACATCCCAAATCTTTTTCTCTTACAGATGATTCTTTTTGTTTTGTCTTCTTACTGAGGGATTTTAAAGATTTGTTTGACTTTTGAAGTAAAAATAAACAAAATTTTTTTTGCCATACACTTGTACCTTGCTTTCATATCTTGAGTTGCTATTAAAAATAAAATAGTTTTTTGATTATCTCTAATACAGTTTTTTTTTCCTAAGACTTTTCTGGCATTTTTGAGTTAGAGGAAATCATTTCTATAAGAACTGTCACTTTGTCTTGGGTTGTAAAAAAGACACGTGGTTCTATTGCTGACCTTTCTGGCTTCTTTGTCTTAAAAATATTAGTGCCTACTACCTGTATGTGGAGGTGTACCTTTATGGAAGCACAAGGCTGAGTGTGCATTTATTAAGAAATGAAAGTACGATGGGAAATATCTCTGCCAAAAACACCTGACTACATCGCAGTTTTAATGATCAGAATGTTCATATAACACATATGGTTAAAGTATTTAATATTTAAATTTTTGAAAGAGTAAAATGAATGTAGGTGAGGAAATAGCTTTTAAAAATTGCACTAAGAATCACTGATTTACAAGGCCATTTTAATATCTCATTTTTTAAAGTCAAGCAACTTATTCATGTGTGATCTCAGTCCCATTCATTCCTAACTGCCATTCATTCAAGTTATCCTCCTGGCCAGATATAGATGGGCTTGTTTCTGTTTGATAGTATTTCAAACTTTTTTCTCTCCCTATAGCCTTCCCTTGGTCCTGTGACTATTCAAGAATTTTGTTATGAGAGGAAGGCCAAATTGTTGTGAGGTAATAACAATACAATAGAATATTTTTTTAAAGGAAAGAGAAAATGAGCTACGCATTTGGATTTTAGTTCTAAACTCAGTTTTGAAATAGGGTTTGGGACATGTTAGACTTCAGATATTTCCAACTTAGCATTTCTATTGGGGATAACCTGCTTGAAATTTCAGATCTAGAAATCATTGTATGAATGGTACCTTGTGTGTGTATGTGTGTGTGTTCCGTATCTCTAAAAGAATTTGTGGGCGAATCAAGGTGTTTTTCTCAAGTCAGAGTTACCATGAACAATGAAAGGGTTTCTTCAAAGCTTGACCTTTTCTTTGGTTTGAATTCTTCCTTTTGCACTTCTTTCCTTACCGTGGGGGATTCTCTTCCAATATGAAGACCAAATTCTATTCCTTCCATGGGGAGATAATGTTGCTTCAATTAGCCCGTGGCATCTTAATGCCTTATTTTAATTTTAAAAAATGAACAACAAAATAAATTATCTGTGTGTACCGCAGGTAAGGAATGGCGATCCTGATAGAGGTCATTTTATATGGACAGAAGTAGTTTGGCCTTGATAAATTTCTTCATCAGTTCCAATGATCTGTGGCCAAAAGACACTTAATTTATATGCCTGGACACTTAATATGTACATTTGTTGGTGAGCTGGCTAGCAGATGCTAGACACATGAGGGTGCGCTGGCAAATGCTGCAATGCAGTATTTTTTTCCCAATGTCATTGGGAATTTTGGGGGTATGAAGGGACGTAAGCATTCTTAAGCTTTTATCTTACTGTTTTCCAGTTGATGGGCCATATTGTACAGAATTGACCAATTCCCCTTTTGAAAGTGAAGTGAATCTTTTATTACCTACTCTCCACCATCCCATTCGTATGCTAGATATGTGGAAAGTATGCGTATGTTATTGAGGGAGACTCTTTGTGTGTGTATCAATGTAATCAGGTGTGTTTCTAGAATCCTGCACCTGTCTTGGGTTTTCCTTATTTGGTATTTGCCAAATGTGTATACATACTTGCAAGTATATGTGCATCTAAAAATGGAAAGAAAACCAAACTGGGCTTGTTTCCCATGAAAAGTGGAGTTCTTTTATTAGAAAAATTTAAAACTTCATTTAAAAAGATACATCCAAACCATGCAGGTTCCATTAGTAACCATACACCTTTCTCTAGCTGTAATGTGCAGATCCATAACAGTACATGGGAGCTAGAAGCTGTCTTTCTAGTCAAGGATCTGGGCTCAAATTAAAATGTATATGTATATGGGAGGAGAGTTCTTTTTCTTTGGGGAGTCTAATTTGAACCTAATCTTTAACTGTTGGTAAAAACCAGGGGGGTGTAGGGTGGCTGAGTTAGCATCTCAGGATGTGTTTTGTGAGTTTGCATGTGTGTGTGTGTGTGTGTGTGTTTTAGGAACATCCTTGTATTTTTAAATCCCCACATATCTTAAGGGTAGAGGGCTTTTATAGGTCAGTGGCTTTCTGAGGGTAAAAAGAAAGGTAATTTGTGGGCATGTGGAAATTGTCACAAGCAGTGATTGTCATAAATTAGCCATCTAGAAATGGAAAGAAAATAAGAAAGACTGGAGGACAGGAGTGGAGAGGGGCACCAACATGTGGATCTGCACCTTGCTGGTGTAAGAGATAATGAGTGACAAATCTGAATTGGTGCGGTGTGGGGTGCCCGATAATTTCTCAGAACCTTGACTTTGCAGGTTCATTACTTCCTTGCTTACTTGTTCACACCTTTAATTATATCCAGTTTGGGATGCTAGCTTGGGGGCACCAAAGATGAGCCATTTTGTTTGTTGTTTACTTCATTAAGTATTCAGGCAGTGTGCTCACAATAGCTATGGAGCATCAGTGTTAAGAATCAAGCACTTGGAAATGGAATTGTTACAAAAGAACAAAAAATAAGAAAGCAATCAGTTAGCTAGCTTTCTTTGGATGTTCACATCCACTCTACTTAATGGTAATATTTATGCTGTTCCTTGTACGTTCATTAAGAAATAAATTATGCAGTGTCAGTGCTCCTAATAGGCTAGTAGCTTTCTCTCTCTCTTATTCTCTCTCTCTCTGTTTATCTCTACCTCTTTCTCTCTCTCCCCCATGACCCCCATTCCCAAGATTTTGCCTTTTACTGGATCATTTTAGGACTGACTATTTTTGCTTTGGGGAAGATTATTCAGACCCTCCTTATATCTAACACCAGAGATATTTTCCCCCTCAACATGGATGGATGCCCCTGTTCAAGGATCAAGAAATGCTGAATGCCATAAAGGATCCCTTAAATAATTTTTGTTGAGGAAGCAGTGAAAATGTTGAAGAAATAAGGTCAGTGTATTTGTTGTGCTTGCGTTTTTGTTTTTTTGTTGTTGTTTTTGGAAAGCCTTCTTTTTTAACCACAAAAGTAAAATGCCGAACTAGCATATGTGATTTTTTTTAATGGAAAAATTACAAGTCATAGGTCTCTCCTGAAAATAACTTACCTTGGACTCTTGGTTTGAAAAGTAACATTTAAACTTGAGTTTAACTATTAAATTATTCATGTTAAAACTATAAAAAAACAATTCATAAATATTTTTTCTACAAGAAGTTCAGTTCTATTTTCAGAATATGTGGAAGCAGAGAAACAATTCAGCCAAGATGGCGAATTTGCAAAGCACACCACAGCAAGGAGGTTTCCTCTCTTTGCACTTTGTGGCATTGAAACCACTCCTGCTTATTGTAGGAATCAGTTATTTTCTGTTGTGTACTCTTGTAACGACTCACCCTTGAACTTGTTTTGTCACCTGTTCATAGTAGAGGCTAGCTACCATTTGTGGCTGGATGAAGATGTTATTTGTTGAGGACTTACTACGTGCATTAATGGAACGTAGAATTCAAGGTCACTATTTCTTTTTCTTCTGACACTGATCAAAAGACATAATTAAGGGCTAAGTCACTGCGATTAGAGATAAGGCTTGGGGTGAGGGATTTTAAGTTTGGTTATTACAAAATGAGGTTTGTGTCAAGTTATGAAAAAAGATCTGTTGGAACATTCAAGTACATAAATGTTTTACCTTTTGTATTTGTAGGAGTCTAGGCATGACTCCAAAAGATAGAAATAAGAGACCTTCTGGACATTTTAGTCTGTAAGGTTCCATGTGTGCAGATATTTGCTCTCTGGACAAAGCAAAATTTGGACAGTTGGAAGGGACCTGTCTTTCTGTCAGCTGCCCTTGGAACTTGGCTAGAATCTGAATTTACAAAAATATGAATGCCTTGCTTCTGACAGAGATGACTCCTTGAATCCCTTTTCCCATGTTACCCTCTAGGGACCTGAGAAGACATGTGACCCTCTTACCAAGCCCCTGTGCAAACTATAAGGAGCAGAAATCATAGAGTTACTTTGTCATAAACACGTAGATACTGCATGCAGTGTGTGTGTGTGTGTGTGTGTGGTATATATAGATAGCCGTGACCCTCGGTGTGCTCTGAGATGTACCAATAATGGCTTCTCAGGTAACCTGTGTTTTCAAAACTGCCACTCTAAACCTTTTAGAGTTTTGCTTTCTACATGAAAAATGACAGGCTGAGTTGAACTTTTTTTCTCAAGTGCCCCCTTTGAAGATGCAGCAGTAGTAAATACAGCTTTAATGATAAACCTTAGCTCTAAGTGCTATTTAAAAGTCTGTAGTGGGAAAGCCTGAGAACTTACGATCTTTGCTAATGAAACTTTCATTAGGAAAGTGCTCACTTAAAATGGAGTAAACGACTAAATCCCTGTAATTTGTGATTTTGACCAGATTCGACTCATCCTTTCTTATGTTACTTTTTGTAATGCAGCCAACCACACATCTAAAATCCCGGATATTGTACATGTCTTCAATATTAATTATCTCTGTTGATGCACTGGGTACAGACAGTACAATTCCCAGAAGTCCAGATTCTTACTGTAACACCAAAACAAAAGTGATATTTATGAATAATATTGGGGAAGTTGTCCTCATAGTAACCGTTCCCCAAAGAAAGCTTTACATAAATGTGCATTTATTATTCAGGATATTAAAAGGGAATCCTTAGCTTTTACTTTTTAATTTGGGCTAAAATATGTAAATTGGTTTTATTTTGGAGTTGCTCTGTTTTAGGTGGCTTTGGGGGAGGATAACTTTCTAGCTTGATTATATTTTAATCTCCTCTATAGTGGAAAGGTTCCAATCTTGAAATCAACCTGGTTTTTGTGATTATAACCCAGAGGGCCAGTGTGCAGATGGGGCAAAAAAAGCATTATATCGACTTGTGCATATGTAGGAAATTTTTATTTCTTTCTACTGGACACCATTATTCCTATGTCTTTGTTAGCAGGGCCAGCTCAGAGGCCATGGAGCCACAAGTTTGCTCTGGACTTGGAGGACCTTCTCAGGCACACCTCTGGAGTGGTTGCTCTTTGTTTTAAGAAACCAGGACGTGCAAAGGACTTTGAAGTCAGGTGGATTTGGGTTAGAATCCTGACTATTCCCATTAGTAACTGGGTGATCTGGATGACGTGCTTCAGACGTCGAGCCTCAGTTTCCTCATCTTTGGGGTGAATATGCCTGACTCACGGGGCTTCTGTATCAGATGGGAACCAATATTTGAGGACACCAGTCATACACAGGACTGAAAATTAGAGGTGCTTAGAGGGTGTTAGTTCTCTTCCAGTCTGTCTGTCTTTTCACTTGTACCAGATGTTTTGGGGAGAAGTGATATCTCTTGCTGCCCTCATAGCCTCCATCCTCTCACAAGAACTCAGGAGAGGGTGGGAATGACACACAGTTGTTTTTAAGTTCTCAGTTCTTCTCTGGGATTGTGCAGTTTTATTATATTTTCTGCATTCTTCTAGGGTTTTGCAAGGTACATTCGTGATCTCCTTTGGAATTAGAATTAACTTGGGTGTTAGTTGTTAAAGGAGAAAAAAAGGTGAGCATAAAATTAATTTAATCAGTGCTGTGTTTTAATTTCATGAAAGAGTCTTAGGAAATTCAGAAGTCAACCAGAAAGAAAATACATATGGTTAAGGTTCATTGATACGGTCTCATCTTTGCTGTCTAAAAATACATATATTGTAATCTATGAGTTATTTGACTTTGGCTCAGAAACCAACTCACTTTGGAGTCATTTTTTTCCCTCTTCACCAAATCAGCTTTTTTCCTCTGTCCCTCTGGTTTCCCCAACAGGCTGCATTTTGAAGTTCTCTTACTCAAGAGTGGTGGAGAGGTTGAGGCAAAAAGTGGCTTAACGAGATTTTTCTAACATGCCACCAGTTTTCCTTCTCCTGCGCAGTGAGGCAGAATGATGGATGGCTTTGGCAGTGCAGACAGCTATAGAAGTGATCAGATTGACTGAAGAGGTGTGGGAGATGTGAGCAGAATGCTGGCCCTCAATTTATTACCCTCCCATTTGAAAGCAAAAAAAGAGAAGAAAAATCACCACAAAGGTCTTGACGTAGTTGTTGTTAGGAAGGGGTTGTGGGTGGTGTCAGGACTGGTGTTAGGCCAAACCTAATTTTGTGCCTTTTTCCCAAGGCTCTGAAGGGGGAAATAAATAGACACTTAAATAAATTCACAAATTGTTTTAAATTGGGACTTGTTGCTGTCACCAGTGCAGACAAAGAAGTAATACAAGTAGTCTCTAAAGAGGTTTAAGACTTAAACTGAAAACATAACCTTAGAATACTATTTTAGTGCCAAGGATTTTTAATTCCACTTCATATAATCATGGGAAGGATGTGAAAAGGAGTAATTTTCTTTCTACAATTTAATTCTTAAAATTAGGGGAAGGACTTATAAACTGACCTGATCCCCCAAGTACCATTTTGCAGGCCTTGTGCTTTTATAAAAAAAAGGCCCTTTACTGTGAAACAGGCAATCAAGAGAACTTTTCTCTTTCTACATGTACCTATGTTAAAGATTCACCAAAGTTCTTCTAAGGATTTTGTAAGCAGCCTTATAGGTTTGTATGTGGTGTGCAAGTTGAAAAATTGGTTGCTTTTCAAAATGTGTTTGTGTGAGCAGAATTATATCTGTGGAAGAAGAGGCTTGAATTTGAAGAAAGGTAGTATAGAAGATGCTTCTGCTTAGTTCAGCCTATTATTGAAAGTCTGAAAAGAGATGATTGCGTGAGTTATTTGAGCAGGTCAATGGGCAGGGGAGGGGTAGGTGAATATTCTTAGGTTCTCCTTGCTAGATAAGTTTTTGTATTATTAAAAATTTTACCCATATTTCAGCCAAAAATGTGAGTCTCTGCTTCTTCCTGCTTTATACCTATGGCATAAGTTTATCTGCAAGAAGGAAAAAAGATTCTAGCTTGGAAGCGCCTTTGTAAAAACTCTTACTTTAAACAGGTCTCTAGTTGGTGAATTTTAGATAGGCTTGAAGTTGGTATAAGCTTCATAGTGACACTTCCTGAGCTATTGGTTGTGTCAATTTTCCAGGAACAGAGGAACAAGTTTGCATTTCTAGAACTTCAGCTGTTCTCAGCACAATTCTGCTCTAATGGGTCTGTGACCATGGAGATTACATCTCATATTCACTTAACATTGTATAATTTTTTCTTTTTGGTGTCAGTTTGGTCTCTTAAGTGTACTTAGGGCAGGTACAGCTAAATTCTTTTTAAAGAATATAAAACTCTGTCTCCTGCCTTAAGTTACATGTTTAGCAATATCAGAAATCCTAGCTTCAGAGTGTTTGGGAATACATTCAGCTTGGCCAAAGTTTACTTCTTTAGGAAAGAAAAAGCAATTCCTTTTCCCGATTAACTTTTTCAGTGTGGAATCAGCAAATACAATTGCATGTCTATTGCACGTAAACCATATTCTAGGTGCCTTCTTGCATGTCACAGTATTAAAAACATATTCTGATATAGAGGTAAGGACAGTGACAGGCAGAATATGAACAGTGTCTCAGCAGAGGAGATACAGTGTACAAAAGAGAGAGATACTCGTTGTTGGGGGAAGGAGACAAGGCTTCATGGAGGAAATGACATTTGAGTGGAGCTAGGAAAGATGGATAGGCAGAAAAATTAGGAGAAAGGGGAATTCCATGTGGAGGGAAGGGTATAAGTAAAGGCACGGAGATGGGAACTTGCTTCAGGACTGATCAGTAGTCTGATGTGAATGCAGCATTGGATGTGTAAAGGTAAAGCTGGAGAGACAGGTAGAAGCTATGGTTTAGGAAGGTTAAGGTGTTTTTTACTTGGTTTTGACTTCATTTGAATTGGTAGCCATGGACTGTCTTAGATGAGAGGACTGTGGTTTCCTGATTGTTTTTCTGGGTCGAAACCATTCTTCATTGAGTCATGATTTCTCAGACGCTGAAGTCACCCTTAAAGATGCTTCTGAATTAAATATTGGTCATTTAGAGGGAATTGGTGTAAAAGCACTCTTCTGGTCACACTGTGATGTTATGATGATGATGTTCATTGGTGAAGTCACACTGAGATTATTTTTAGGGAGACAGTGTCAAAAAGCAGTAGGAAGAAAAATATCAACTTTATTTCAGATTGTAAAGAAATGTGCCATTAAAGGAGCATGCTGCATTCTCTCACCAATAGGTACATGTGCTCATTTTGTGGGATAACATGTGGCCAGAAAGGGTGGTGGTTTGGAATTAAGCATATTTCCTCTAGAAAAGAAAAGTACCCATTTCAGGCTTCCAAGTGCATGTACCAAGGTGTACTTGTCTCCCTGGTAGTCCTGAGAAACCTGAAGGGCAGAGATCGTGTGAAATGCTCTTTATTTCAATGTTGGGCCCATAACAGGTACTCAGTGAATGCTAATGGAATTAAGTTACCATAATTTTGTTTTTAAAGCCTGAACTACGGAGCTAGAAGACTTATTATTCTTGGGTCCATCATTTAGTCTGTATCATCCAAGTCACCTAACCTTTTTGTGTTTGTTTCTTAATACATAAAATAGAATTAAAATAGCTTGATGAGAAGATCCACTAAATTATATCCCTGAGAAACTCTGACAGGACAACAATATTAGTAAATGACTGGGTTCTAGTTTTGCCTAAAATTATTTTACTGGGTCTTGGCCAGAGCTTTAGAAAATTGAAACAAGTGAAATAGGAAAGAAAATGTCAGTGGCTGGTACTTAGTAAGGGTAGGTATTATTTCATGAAACTTTTGTTTCAGTTACTATGTCCCGAGTTGTAATATGAAGTTGCTGTGTTCAGTGTGTTTCTTACTTTTTTTACTTTGTTGGATCATGGTCAGTAAAGTTTGAGAAACACTGTTCTGGATGATAATGAGGTCTGTATTACCCAAAGGAAAAAGCCAGTCAGTTTTTTCCAGAGCTATGCAATGCAAGATCTCTAGTTAATCTTTCAAAGTATTAAATAAAGGATGACATCTGATTATTTTAGATTTAATATGGAAAATTGTATCATAAATCTTTGAAAATTAATGATGCCTGCATGGTATATGCTGGGGCTTGCTTGTACTCAAAATATTTATTAAATAGCAAATCTCATTTCTTGGTTGTGCTACCTCACTGAACATGCAAAGTAATAATAATAATGACAATAATAAGTAGTGGAGGTGACCTAGAGGTGAGACTAGAAATAATGAGATTAGCTTTCATTTCTTTAGCTCTTACACACACTGTGCCTTTTAATCCTCAGAACAACCTTAAGAGGCAAATGTTAACTTTCCTGTTTTATGAGGTAACTGAGGTCTGGAAAGGTAAATTAAGATTATACAGCCAGTAACTGACTGGGCTGCGATTTGATTTGAACCCTACCTTAAATCCAAAGCAAAATATAAAGGATTTATCAATTCCATGATAATGTACTAAGATGCCTACAATGTGTTAGCACTGTACTCCTTTACAAAGATAAGTGGGTCAGTTGGTCTCCTCCCTTGAGGGTTTACTAGCTTCCCTTGAGGTCCTACTGGGCATGAGTCTAAGACATGATTTAATCACAAGAGGATAGGCATGGAATCTTTCATACGAAGTATTTTATTTTGGGAGTACTGAGAAAAATGCCTTACACATAGTAGGTATTCAATAAAAATGTATTGAATTGAACTAAAGTTGGATTAATTCTTATCTGGTGATTGGGGGAAAAGTGGAAGAGTATTGGGGAACCTTTATGCTGAAAAATATACTTACCTACAACGTGGCAGATCCATCTTCCCAAAGCCATTTGCTGCCTTTTGCATCTCCTAAAACTGGCAGCACTTGAGCCAACCAGAGCTCAAGACCTCAAATTACAAATGACAAGTTTCATTCAAGTAGAAAGAACAGTTTTCATCTTAGGATGAAAAGAGAATCCTGTGGCAGAGACATATGAAGAATGATAAATGAAGGGTGGGCTTCCTTAGAGTGAAAATAATAATAGTTATAGTTGTTATTTTTTACTATACCACTTTCTAACCTTATAATCTCAAGCAAGTCATATTACCTTCTGAGCCTTAGTTTCCACATCTGTAAAATGATTTCTACCTCTCAGGGTTGCTGTGAGGATTAAATAAATCCTTTTGATAAATGCTTAGTACGTACTTAACTATTTGGTGGTCTATGGGAATTTAGTAGAAAAAGAGGTACAGTGTCTGGTGAAAGTGCCGTTGAGTGCGGGATTCAATCTCCCAGCATAGGCAAAAGTCCACTGCTGAAAGAATGCAACACCTTGCAGTTGGCTTCAGAGTATGTATATCATCGTCATGCATGTCTCATTTGCAACATTAGAAGTTCAAGCCTTTGGAGGGCTAGGGGGCTGTGATATTCTTATCTCCTCCTACCCCTGGGCCTCAGTCTTGCTACCTTATATATAGTCCTCGCTCAATGAATCCAGCCCAATTCAGCAAATATTTACCAAATTGTGCAGGGTACTGTGCTGGAGAAGGGAGAGTAACACTTGCTGAACAGAGTTGAGTCCAGAACAAAAGGGGAACAGTATCATGAGATGGTGATAAACTATACTAGGCTAAAAATACCTGTGATCAATTCAGGAAGAAAATAGGGGCCCAAAGAAAATTTGGCAGAGAGCCTAAAAAAATAAATGTATTCTTTGTTTTTCTCAGTGCTGTTTTGTTTGTATTTCATGGGGAACTAGTGTATTTACTACGGGCACACAGTTGAGATTCGGTCTCAGACATGTCACCTTAATAGGTTCGTGGCTCAAGACCAAGCCCAGCCACCTTCACTAGGCCCAGGAGACCCTCTTTGGCCTGGCCCCCACTCTCCTTTCCAGCCTCCCATCCTTTAGCTCTCTGTCTTCCATTCATTCCTTCATTCTCTGCTGTGAAACTGCAGTATGCTATTCCATACCTGTACTCCAATGGAGCTGTTGGTCTCAAACATCCTTCTGTGTTTCTTCACCTGGCTTCATGAGACAAAGAGGAGGTGGCTTCCCCCACGCTGGGTCAGAGCCTCCTCTGTTAACCCTGCCAGCATCCTCCATCATTGCTCCCATGCTGCCTCATCAGATGTTGATTTGTTTATGTTTCACCACCACCTCGACCACCAGGACCAGGTTACCCTCTGTGCCTAGCACCTAGTAGGTGCTTAGTAATTAATTGTTAATTGAATGATGCAGTTTGATGTCAATTAGGTTGTCCATAATGGGTTCCCATAAGGTGCCCTGTTAACCTCTAGCCTAAGAGAGCGGTGTTGGACCCAAAGCCCTCTTGTCATGAAGATTGGTTTTGACACTACTGTTGCTCACCAACCACACTTCTGTGACTTTGATTTGAAGATCTTGAGTACATCTGCTGGTGTGAAACTTTTCCTGATCATCATGACTTACCTGTAATTCCTCAATAATTCTTCTTTCTTCTAGACTCCTTTATGTCACTTGCTCTCTGTACCATGTAGTTAACAATGGTACATCATAATGACAGCTACCCTTTATACTGTATGTATTAGGCTTCGCAAAATGAATGTTACTTAGGTTATCTCATTAAAACGTACAACAACCCTAGGAAGCAGGTATTTTTATTCCCATATTAAAGAAAGAGGAGTGCTTATATAACTTGCACAAGGTCATATGGTTAGGAAATGTCAGACTTGGGATTCCAAGCCTGGTATGTTTGCTTCCAAAGCCTGTAGTCCGTTTCCCACTTTGTACTACTCACCACTTAAAAGGTAAGGACTAGTGAGAGGTATTTAGCCTATTAATAGGGACTTTGGATCAAGATTGCCAGGGTTCAAATCCTGGCTTTACCAGTTTTAACTTTGGGCAAATCACTTACCCTTTCAGTGCCTCTCAGTTTCATCATTGGCAAACTAGGGTTGTTGTGAGGATTTGCTAGACCAATGTATATTAAGGACTTCAAACAGTGCTTGGTATATAAAGTGCTAATGATGAGCATCATTATTATTATCATACAATGTTAATTTATGTCCTATTCAAATATTTGTTGTGTGCCTGTTATATGCCAGACACTGTTCTGGGTGCTGGAGATATAGCAATAACTAAGACAAGTCCCTGCCCTCCTGGAGCTTTCATTTTGGTGGGCAAAGACAGACAATAGAGTAAGTAAATAAGTAGTTATTATGTATGGTGTGATATTTTATAATTTCATATAATGAAATGCTGTTCAAACAATTCCATGAGATAATGGGTTGGAAAGTACTTGTTTGTAGACACACAGTGAGTCCACAATAGGTCAGCCAATGTCTTGCTTCCACTTGGTGAGCTGAAGCAGTCACACCCTGCTCTGAAAGGCTGGGCTTTGTGTGTCTGGCAGCTCACTCGGGATGACAGGTGTGCCCTAGCTGCACTCGCTGCGTGATGGTCATCCCAGGAGTAGCAGGAAATTAAATGACTGAGTTGAGGTATCCGGGCCTCAGGAAAACCCAACATAGAGAACTCATGAACAGGTCAGAGAGACCCTCCACTCTACTTCCCTATTTCCCTATACATGTCCCAAGAAGGTCAGAAGGAAGGTTTGGCCCATCATTCAGCTAAGGACATGTTCAGTTAGGGTATTGTGTCAAGTAATGTTTTAAGACCTTCTGATGGCTTTTTGTGGGAGCGTGGACCAAGAAAGTAAGTGCAGTAGTCATTGGCATTATCATAGGATTCTTTATTCCATGAGTATTCTAGTGGTTAAGGACATGGGCTTTGGAGTCAGAGAAATTGAGGATTTTTTTCCTTTTCTACTTACCTTTGGTGGGGTCTTGGTAAAGTGAGTAACTTGTCTGAGCCTCTGTTTCATTGTCTGTAAAATGGGACTAGTACCTACTTCAAAGGCTTGTTTAGGGGATTAATTGTTGACATATATGAAGAACCTGGTTCAGGGCCTGTCACATAGTAGGTATTTAGTAAAGGAGAATTTTTTAAGATAGTTCAGTCCCTCTGGGATGTGGATATTGGTCATTTATTGCAGGGCTCAGAGGGAGAGAAGATTTAGGCTAAAATATAGGAGCTATTTCCCACTGTATAACCTTCAAAAAGGAGAGCAGATAATCTCAAAACCAAGGATATAGCATCCCAGAAAGGGTTGTAGATGATAAACTCCAAATTGGTATGGTGGAGACTGGAACAGCCAGTCTCTGTCACAAAGCTATGTTGGCTACATCTTCCCAGAGGCATGAGGCCTTGGAGGCCTGAGGCTCTGTAAAGAAAGACACTTGGTTAAAGGGCTTTGGAGTGTGAAGTCCTGAGTTCAATTCTTAAGCTGTTCCTTTCTAGTTTTAAGTTAGAGTACTTAATTTTTGAATGTGTATTTTCATAGGTCAAAAGGATTCAGGCAAAGACATCTATACTAACCAGAATTGTAAATAAACCTACTTGATGCTCTAGTGTGAGCAACTAGAAAGCATTAGTTTAAAAATGTGAATATATGGTTTTTCCTCCTCTATCCATTGTGTATATTATTGCATACAATTAGGTTAAAATCTGAAGATTAAAAAAAAGGACAGAGGTTTATTCTCTTCCAAAGCTCATTTACAATGTGTAGACTATGCTTTAAAAAAAACTTCTCCATCAACTGTTTTTAAGAGTAGAAGAGTGAGCATTTGTCAGTGCCCCTTTTATACAGAGCACTGGGTGAAGGAAGCCCTTAATGTTTTCTTCCTCTTATGATTAGTATTTATTTGACCCAGAATTTATTTGACCCCCTTGGCCACTAATTCATGTTTGTTTTGATCTTGATGCCTGCACTCATCTAAAATAAACAGAGCAGGAAGAGTGAAGAAAAAGCTTAATAAAAGGTTTTAAACATATAGAAGTACATTTTCCTCTTATGGTTTTCTTAGCAGACTGTGGAGCCTGGCGGGTTGGGAAAAAGGAAGTGTCCTCCGGTGTCCCCGTGTGCCTCCCTCTGAACTCTCCTAGCAACCTGCATCTGCCTCTGATCACTGATTCATTTGATGGGCTTTGGTTGAATTATTTCTGTGTACTGCATTCCAAGAGCAGAAGTCAACCAAGATTCGGGTCTTATTCTCAAGAAGCTCCCAGCCCGGGGAGACTGGCAAGTGATAGGTGCCAGAACAGAGGAGAGAGAGGAGGTCCCAGGGGCTATGTGAGTCAGGGAGGCAGGCTTCAGCTGAGTTTACAAAATGGCTGGGCTGTTTAGATGGTGGTGGGAGAAGCATTTTGGTGGTGGGGTTGAGGGAGCACACATTCAAAGACATGGAAAGGGCATACATACTCCAGGAGGCATTCAGAATATGGCAGTTGCCTTGTGCATTTTAGAATTTTGCCTGTTTGCAGATCTCTCTATTAACCTCCCAGGACTGAATTCTTAGAGGGCAGGGATCAAATGCCATGGGACCCAGTTATCTAACAATAAAGATATATTAAATTTTTGCCACATTCCTATGAACCCTATTAACATTGAGAAAACTGAGGAGAACTGTTAAGTAATATGCTCAAGGTCACGAATAAATATTCTCAGGCCAAAAAAAAAATATGCCCAAGGTCACATAGCTGAACAGACACCTAAGATTTGAACTTAGGTACTCAGGCACTAGTGCCCATGTTCTTAACCATTATGCTATGCAATAGATATTGAATAAGTGTTTGAATTGATTTGAATTGAATGGATTAAGAAGTAATTACATGATAATTTTTTCATGTGTTTGTTGTAAAAAAATAACCTGCCAGTTATGCCCAGCTCTGATAGTTCTTGCCCCAAATTATTTAGCATCCCCACTGTTACTGGCTTTGGCTTATGTGCCTTGCAGAGACTCTCATGGGTAGAAATGTTCTGTGAGGCCCTAAGCCCCAAGACTCTAGCCAGACTCAGACCCAAGTGAAAAGGAAATATAAATTTAGGCCTGAGACAGAGGAGGCCAGAAGTGGAAGGAGAGTGGGAGTGAGGAAGCAGAGGCTGTAAAGATGCCCTTACCCCCAAAAAATGCAAGACCCTTGGCCTTAAACATACAGTCTTTTGAGACAGTTTGAAAGAAGTTGAGAGAAACAATATACCTTTAAAATATGAAAGTTTTTGTATTTGTAAATTCTTTTTGAAGAGGGGGAAAAGATATGAGAGAGGTTTGTCACAAGCTCAGAGTGGTGGGGAACAGAACAAGGGAAGCAGACTTAGTTATGGGGAGGAAGTGAGTGCCAGAAGAGCCATCCATCCATTCATTCATTCTTCCAGCAAAACCTGGAGCTCTGCGCTGGTGTCTGGTACTCTGCATGAATCAAACACAGCCCTGGCCCTCAAGGAGCTCAGAGCCCAGTTAGAGAGAGAGACAGGAGGATGGAGCATCTCGATGCTATGTTCTAAATGTCCCTGATGGAAGCCTGTTCAAAGGATAGAGGTGGGAGCCACGGTGGGTACTTGGGGAAGGGCATGCTGGGTCTGATGGTGTGAGAGGTGGGCTTTCCAGGCCAACAGGAGTGCTGTGCAGAATGTGGCCAAGGAGAGAACACAATGTGTTCTGTCTGTTGTTGCTGGCTGCAGAAGGATGTTGTCCAGTGTGCTTTCCAGGGCTTATGGAGGTTGTGGTGGGTAAAGGAGGAAGAAGGGAGTCAATGACAGGTAGACGTCAATACATGTTCATTTCTGTAGTCCAAAATGTGACACTCTGAAAACATGCGCCCATTGAAATGCATTGCAGGTGGCAAAGTTGATAAATCAACAGGAAGTCAATGACAGTTCAGATCTTGCCTGCCCTTTGCACTTAACTCAGTTTGCTCACCTGTAAATACAAGTGGTGGGGGTGGTGGGCAACGAGCCCAAATCCACACATCTCTCAGGGTCTTCATAAGGATTAAGTAGAGCATTCGGCATGAATGTGGTTAGAAAATTCCAAGTCTAGTATGTGATTTCATGAATTCTTTCCAGTGGCTTTGTAAGGGTTCATCTCATTTCTGTAGAGAGATAACATTTTCTGTGCTCTCCCTACACTTCCCACCACACTTTTCCAACAGTGCCCTGGAAAATCCTCCTGAAGCACAGTAGGTCAATGTAGCCACACCTTGGGGTCCCCAGGAAGCACAGAGTAGTCCAAGCGGAGGATGGACTAAGAGCAACCTGTGCTCTTCCACCCTGAGCCAGGTGTGTGAGAAAGATAGAAATGCCCTCTCTAGCAGTATGTAGAGCACCCTGTGCTAATTTCTTGGAATTGCTCCTGAAAACAAGACTCCTTAAATCAGAAACCCTAATGGCTGCATTTATTACATTTGAAGTATATCTTTAACCCATTCTGAGTAGAGGGGTTTTAAAAGGGGCAAAATATACCAGAAATTGTGTTTGTGAGTGTTAAAAATAGTGCTTTCATTATTCATTTTTAAAGTTCACTTAACCTCTCCTCCTTTGCTCTGTATTTTCCTGATTGGTATTATTGTAAGGACTTAAGAGTTAATGTTAATGAAGCGTTCTGAAGATGAAGGAAATAGCTATTGACATAAGTGATGAGTAGTAACGTTTTTAAGTGTTCTTTTCTATTTCAGAAATTAAATTCCAAGGATAAATCTTACCAGCTTTTAGTCAACTTTGCCACATGCAATGCTGAGCTCTGAGCCAGATGCCCAGATGCCCTAAATTTGTAATTTTTAATAATCGTGGCAACCCTGCAAGGCAGATAGAATTGTTCGCATTTTTCAGATGAGTACATTTTAACTGCCCCTCAGAGAGTCTTAACTGTCTAAACCAAGGTCAAGGCTGGAACTTGTTTTCAAGCCCACATCAGACCAACTCCATGCCTCATGTTCTTTCCATTACACCATGTAGAATTTTGAATTAAGATCTTGCCTATAACATTTGACAACTAATTTATTACCACCTAAAAACAATACACAGTCTAGAATGGTTTTCATTGGACCAGATCCTTTACTTTTCTGAAACTACTGGGTTGCATTTTATGGTGATAAGAGCCCTGTCCTCAGTCTCAGAGGTTTAGGAAAGGGCACAGAATATGGTTTCAGACTTGAGTTCAACTTGCAGCTCTGGCTGTGACCGTGGACGTTGCTGGAAGCCTTCTTTCTCCATCACCTGTAGAGGGACTTCACTCCTTCAAGCCTTGGTTTCCTCAACTGTAAATCGGGGAAATGACAATTACCTACTTGGCAAAGTAGTAGGAGAATTAAGTGAAGTAACATAGGGGAAAACACTCATCACCATTTGTTGTGTGCTAACTGTTGGTAGTATCGGAAGAGTTCATGGTAATTGCTTACCTAAACATTTTCCTGTGTAACCCCAACCACTTTTTAATCAGCATTATCACACAATCTCCATTTATTGAGCCTTTGATAGGTCCTGGGCAGGGACTTTGCGAAGCACTGTATATATGCTTCTTCCATTACCACATTTATGACATTATAGGGTATTTATTATTTACTTCCTTGCAGACAGAAACCCTTTTTCTCTTCGGTATCCCTGGCATTTAACATAATGGCTTCTAGTCTGTTGAAGGAACTAATTAATGTTAAGGAAGTTAACTTGGCTTTTATTCCTTCGTACTTCTTTTCTCCTTTTCTTGAGAGCTAACTTCACTTGTTGAAGGGGCTGTTCAGATAAAGCACTATGTTATCATTATTAAACTGTGACTTATAACTTGCTTTAAAACATGCCTTTTAAGGAAAGAAATTGTAGGTTGCAGTAATTTGACAACAGCTGATTGTGAATATGTGTTAGCCTTTCCGTTTTCTAAAAGGTAAATTTCTGGGATGAATAAGTCAAGAGTTGGAAGAGTTTGCTGAACAAATTTACTTGTATCTGTGGTTTCAAAAGATATGGTTATACTACTCAGAGAAGTAAACTCTTTGCAGTATCTTAGTGTATATACATAAATATATCCAAATTATTCTTAGGGATATATTACATTAGTCCTAAAAGGGCCTTATCTGAGAATTATGTATTATGCAGTTTGAATTTGAATATAAAGGTAATAATATTGAAACTTTATCATGTGTTTTCAAAAGCCTTAATATTTCCGAATTTTTTAAATGCCAGTTTGACTCTTGCCCAATTAATTGAATTCATCGGATTATAAAAACACCTTTTAAAAAAGATAAGGGATTGTTTATGAAGACAAAAATTAATTTATTTATTCTCTGTTCTAATCTAAAAATTCTGTTTTGAGGCAAATCATAAAAATACCTACAATAAGAGATTTAAAAAAATAGAACAATGAAGAAATTGAAGTGAAGGAAAATTAAGAGAATGAAAAAAATGGTAAATTCAGAGGTAAAGTTTGTGTTTAAAAAAATCAGAAGTTTTCTATGAAGTCCTGTGTTCTTTATACACAGAGGGCTACAGAGTTGACACTCATTTTCCTAACAATATTACAAAGAGGGGACCCAGTAAATTCCAAAATGCAGAGTCCATAAAACAAAAGCAAACCCATCACAGAGGACAGAGAATATTAGTAGTTCATTGTTATAATAAAGTATTTGCCTCAAAGCAGTCAGAAATATTGTGATACTGGTATTTGTGATTTTTTATTTTTTGCCTCTCCACTTTGCTTCTTGTTCATGAGATTTTTAATAAATATGTATTAGGGGGATCTCCCTGTGCAGGAAAGAGAGAAAGTGAAGCTTAAAAAGCATGGCATGGAATGCTGCTTGACAGTGTCATACATTCACAAGATGTCCTTGAAGATAGAGCACAGAACAGAGATCAGGGAAATTTTGGCAGCTGCAGTTGGGAAAATAAATGGCTGTTGTGTGATTGGGCAGATCCTGAAAGCAGGCTCCTGCTCAAACCATGTAATTAAGAAAAGTGGGGGCTTTTGGCCAAGTGCAGAATGTTCATAATATCAGAGTTTGTCAGCAGGAGCTTTTAGAACGAATCAGTACTTTTCACTCCCTGATCCAGGGAATGGTTTTCTTATAAATCATCTCCTTTCCTTGCTGTCTTCTTGAAGGTTGCTGCCAGGCAATAAGACAGACTTAGATTGTAACCTTGCTAATACACAGTGACTTAGGTGGAGGGGAGACCGAATCAGAGACCGTTTCAAGAAATGCAATTTTTATTCATTTGGTCTCCTATGTGCCCTCTAATGTAGGAATGAACAGTGTGGCCAAGGAGAGATCCTTCAGGGCGACTCTGGGAAGGAGAGGGAATCATTTCTAATACTGTGGCTCCAAACCGATTTGAATGATTTGACATTTTCTTTCTTTTTAAAAAGAACTTCCTTTCAGATTATGAAAGTGCTATACTTTCACTGTAAAACAAAAACTTGGAAAATAAAGACAGAGACAAGTACACAGTCACCTGTAATCCTGCTGTTTATTGCTAGCATTTTTATTTTTCCCTCCTGCTAAGTGCAGGTTTACATAATTGAGATAATTTTTTATTTCACCTTTTTCCTACATTTATCATACACATTTTCTCACGTTATAAAAACGTATTATAAACATAATTTTAACAGTTGCGGAATTCTGTATCATGAAACCATACAATAACTTACTTTGTCAACCCCATTGTTAGGCCCTCAGGTTTTCCTATTTTTTCACTCTTCCAGATATTAAGACATTAAGACAGATTTTTTTCACTGTCTTAATGTACCTTCTTGGGAATACTTTTGGTCTGTGGAATGTTGGATTCTTTTCTGAGCTTCAGAATGGCTCATTAGGTCCAAGAATAGGAACATAAGGTTCAGAAAAGTTGTGCCGGTTTATATTTCCACCAATAATGATGAGACAGACTATTTCAGTGCACCTTAAAGCCTGACAGTTGAAAACCTTGAATTTCTATGTTCCCTGTCAACATGTTGTCCACAGATAATTCAAAAACACACTTCTCCCAGCCCACGTCTGTGTTCTCACCAACACTCATCTGGTAGAGTCCAGTTTTATTAGCACCCATCTGGCTTCCCAGAGGGTGTCCAGGAGGAATGGTACACTCAGAGAGGTAGTTCTTTCCGAGAAAGTTGTCCTATCAGGTCAAAAATGTCTTTTATTCTAATGTTTCTTTCTTATTAAAAAAAAAACAATGAGAGGAAGTTAGGAGGAAATTAAAAATAAAAATTCACTGCGATAAAGTGATTTTCAAACTTAAAACTACCCTGTCAGAAGAATGCTCAACATCTTTTCACTACTGAACATGTAGCTACAACATGAGGCTGTGTGAATGTCCTCAGGTCTAACTTACCATGGCCACTTGTATATACATGGAGGTGCTGACAACCGTTTCATTTTACTCAGCATCTTTAGCTTCAGAATGCCCCAAATAATCTCTCTCCTTTGAATCGCACAATTGGAAGAGCTGCTGACATTTTACCATCCCTCTTAACAAAGAGAAGGTTGCTCTGTGCTAAATATTAACTCCCTCTATTTTTCTCCACTCTCCTCTCCATCTCATCCCATCTGTGTTAGGAAGACATGTATTAATTTTTAAAATAAAAAATACTTTTATGTGGATTTCTGAAGAATTTAAGTGTGTATAAAACTTAAATTCAGAGACATGACCCAATGCTTTAGATAATGATTTGGATACAGAATAACACATTGTTTTGTACATCTGAATCTCCGTGAGTTTGCTTATACTATGAGCCACTAGCTAGGCATTTTATAAATATGCAATATTTATGTTTACATGAATCGTGCCATTGGCTATTGTTTATGCATTAAATCAAAAGATAAGTCTGACTTACTCAGTCTGGGGGCAGTTTTACAAATGATTCATTAATGTTCTTTGCATGGAAGATGAAGATAAGATATTTACCATCACAACTGGTTCCCATCCCAACAGGTACTTGTGATTTATTATTAGGCTGTTTGGTTATTTTGTTCGCATCAAACATTCAGGATAGGGAGGCTTTGGGAGCAGGATGGGGAAGGAATTGTTTCCCAATTGATTCTTTTCTGTTAGAGCTCATATTTTTGCTGGAAGCCTGAGAGCTGGCCCACAAAATTGTGTTTATATTAAAATGAAAATATTTATCTTTTTCAAATATGTCTTTAACAAAGAAAGCTTACTGAAAGTTGTGATTCTTATTTATCTATTGGCCATTTTGGAAAAGAGGATTGAATTGGGGGAGAGGGATGAAGGAAAGGTTTCCTCTTCTTTATAATGAACTGCATGATGAAGCCATCTTGCAGCTCTGGCAGGTTTGCTGTAAAAGTCTGTTACAACCAAATTCTCAGGGGTTTTACCAGGACTGCTCCAGGATGGGCATGCCAGGAAATCATTTTAGAGCCCAAACTGAAGTCCTAGAGACACACTGTGAAATATAAAGGAGACTAGTATTTATTTAGGAAGAGAAATGTGTATGGTGTGTCTGCGGAGGAAGATTAAAAACTTGGATTTCTGTTAAGTTGAGAATAATGCCTAAGAGAAATTAAATTTTGATCATGCTTTTCATATCCATGCTGGCCCTGCTATTTTAAGTATTAATGCCTCTTGTTCTCTCCAGCGGCTGCTGATTTTTTAAAAACCCTGACTACCACCACTGAGAAATCTTTTGGTGTGTCTGGTGTTCATCTCCAGTGAAGAAGTTGCTGTTTCAAAGGATGGGTGCCTCAAGCTTACCTTATTGTTACAAATAGTCATTTGTTTAGGATGTAAGCATTGAGACTGGAAATAGAACTGTCAGTTTGGTATCAGGATTAAGCTGTGTGTATTTCACTTACGTGTTTTTGGTGAAGAGGGGGAGTCACTGGAGGGAATTTCTTAGAAGAAAGAGATGTATATAATTTATTTTAATTAATTATTTGTTTACCTGCCCTCCTCTCCCATCCTCCCAACTTGAACCCTCTGAAGGCAGGGACCAAATTATTTCTGTTTCTCCAGTTCCTAGAGCAATGTCTTGGTTTCTAACAGCATTCAATAAACTTGTGTTGAGTTGAATACACTTGTTTTGAGGATATGCTGAGAATTTATTACCACATAACTTCCTAGAGTAAATAGGTCTTTCAGGTTATTTGTGCATCTGCCCAAAGGTATTATTAAGCTGTCAGCATGTTTTCCCCAGTTGGAATTAAATATTTTTTCTAGAGTTCTCTAGTTACCTTCCAGCAGAATCTAGGAAATTTGGTACAAATGGTTTTGGGAGACAAGAGTGCAGTCTTCAACCAGATTCTCCTGGTCCAGGGGTCTCTGTGAGTCATCTCCTTTAATTGCTGGGGTAAAAGGGTGAGCTGGGAGTCTATTCCCAAGTTCCCTTTTCCTAGAGTGATCAGATCATCGATCTCAGACACTTTTTCTTGGGCCCCATTAATAATGTGTCTCCTTCCCAGCTGAATCATAACCAGGAAAGCATTCCATTTAGGAGAAAAACATTAATCTGAAGGAACTTGAGCAAATTAATGCCTCTTGAAAAGAAGGAAGGGAGACTATGGATTTTATGAGCTGATGGACAAACTTTAAAGAAATATGAAATTGGGGGGTTGTAGGGACATTTTTAGTATCTTTGAAGGGGCAAGAAGAGAAGTGAAGAATTATTCCTAAAAATAATATCTGTCTTCAGGAACACAGAGCCTGCTGTGTAATTTTCTAACTTTGAGAATTTGTTTTCAGGCTTTTGAAAGGTGAGTGAGATGCAGTAGTCGGGGCTGCTCCACCACAGTCTAACATACTGCTTGTCAGAATTTTACAAGGGTTAAGTGAGAAATGCCTACAAAGAGAATTAAGACTTTTATTTTTCTTCTCATGAATAATTTAAACCAATTTCTTTAATGGTCCAATTCAGTGCCTGCCCTTGGTGAACGTTATTCTTCATGCTTTTGGTGGCCTTTAGACATAAACTTTCAAAAATCCTTCCAACACGGTAAAAGGCAACACCTTTAAATACATATGAAAATACTGAATAACATACACGTGTATGTACAGATGTGCACACCTGAGACATGTTTGCCATCGGTACCTTCCTTTGGCATCTTCCCAGTTTGAGGGAATGCTGACATTTGGAAGGGCACTGAAAGTAGGGAGAGCATTTGGAAAAGAAACATAACATTCCTATGATCTTCTTAGGTTCTTTCCTCTTGATCCTTTTGTTTGAATTGTGCCTCAAGACCACTTCTCTTCCAGAAAACCACAGGTTGAGGAGTGCAGAGAGCGCTGTGAGGGGAGTGCCCGGGCCCTGCCCTGAGATCTTGGATGATGAAGTAGTGAGTGGTTCTACTCCACAGGTTCCTGTAAATGTAAAGCTGTAACCTTTCATTTGCCTCATGAAGTAAATCTTGAAAGTATAAACTAGGTTAAGATATGTAAATGCAAGACCATACAATTTATTGTCAGACTGCCATTTTAATAGAAAATATTGGAGCAAAGCCACAATACAGTGTGGCTGACAGGATTGGTGAGGGGGCTCTGGGAGGACCTCTGATGTGGCTCTCTGGGACCCAGGACAGTGACTCTCCTCCGCTGTGAGGAGGACCCGCCCTGTTACTTTAGCCTGACTTTTTCTCAAACTTGAGCAAGTAAGAGCCTTGTGAAGAGTGGAGGACAGAGGGGGCTGTAAGATACTCATAAGCTGATGGAAGAAATATTAGGGAGGTTTTAAGTCCGTCCTTAGAGTTTGGGAACGGTCTTGCTTAATCCACCTAAAGGACTTTCTGACCATAAGACACTGCTAGTTAGAGGCCATTTGAGGGATCTAGTGAACTATTGGACGCAAGAACTTTCATTCAGTCAATAGTCCTTTATCCAGAATCTACCAATTGTCAGGCCCTGTTCTACACACAGGAGATACTATAATACACAAAATAGATGTGGTCTCTGTGCCATGGAGCTCAGAGTTCAGGTCACTATTCTTTGTGAACTATAAAGTGCTAGTCTCAGGAAATTTTGGGGGAAGATACATCTCCACACCTCTATCAAATGCATTTCTATGATATGGCCACCCCTCAACCCCTCTCTTAAAAAAAAGAGAAGTAAACCCTTATCCAAAAGGCGATGTCTCCACTGGCAGAAGAGAACCCAAGTAAGGGGGTCAGTAGACCTGGTCTCGTGTCCCATCTCTGTCTCTAACTAGCAGTGTGATATTGGGCAAGTCATTTCCCCTTTCTTGTCTTCAGTTTCCTCATCATTAAAATTATGGGGTTGGGCTCTGTGGTCCCTAATGTTCTCTGATACCTATGGTGTATCTGCACTGTGAACTCAGTGAAGGCCAGCTGCCTGTCTTTGTTGTCTCTCTATCTCCAGGGCCTAGCACAGTGCCTGGCACTCTGGGGCTCCATCTCTGCTCATCTAACATACCCGGATCTAGCCATTGCAGAGATAAACCCTTTTTTTATGTGCATATGACCTGGCATGTCCAAGAATTAGTGTAACAGATACCTTGGATGGTCAATAACAAGAGATGTGATTGAACAGGTAATTAGGACCATTGGGAAGGACCCAGGATTGTGGCGATGGAAATGGCATGAAGGGCAGAGAGGGTTGGCTCTTTTACTTAGGAGCACCCCTGAGAAAGCACCTGACCAAGTCTTTGCTTCTTACTTCCCCTCTGCAGAGATAAATGACTGAGTGATGACTAGCAACTGCATGTCTGAGGCCTTCTCTCTGGCTTTTGTTGTATATTTTGCAGAAAAAAAAGAGTGATGGGAGGGGTGAGGTTAATGCATTGAGTGTGAGTAATTAGTCATTCAAACCATTGACATTTACAATGACAGGATTTGAGTGCCTGCGTTATTGTGCACTGCTCTAATAGTTTATCCCTGAAATTTTCTGCCTGTATAATGTTTCTTAAAATATATCACAGGAGCATAAAAGATTTAATGCAGTGCTTTGTACAACCATTAGAGTTTGAAGTCAACTGAACCTCCTCAGTGCTCTATCCTGGATGCTCGCTGTAATTCTTTTCTTAATTGCCATTCAGAAGAGGGAAGGAGGGCAAATCAGGGGTTTGGAACGTGGTCAGCAGCAAAGTCGGCTTGAGACCCACACAGAATGTTTCATTGAAGTACATATGCACACTTGAGTAACTGGTATATGTATTTGCAATGAATATTGTGGTGTTAGAATATCAAAGGCTTTAGCCTGGGGAAGCAAGTGTTCTGATTTTGCCAAGCCAGCCTCTGTGCTTAGCGGAGAATGTGCATCCCATTAACGCACGTTTAATTCTGGTCTGTTTCCCAAGTAGAGAGTACAGATATCCTTTCTTTAAGATTTATCATGGACCCTTAAAACACTGTAATTTCATATTCTTGGGTTCTATATCTTTCTATTTTGGAAACTTCTCTTATTTTCCAAGTAATGTTTCAAAATCCTTTGGGGTCACTTGTGTGTCAGATTTGATTATCACATTTTACACTTCTGATTCTTTTTTTAAGCCTGTCTTACATCCTGGGATGCATCATTAAGACCAGTAAGGGGTCTTATTTAATGATGTATATTAACATATTTGCAAATGTCTCTTAGCTTTGGAGCTATATATTTATTAGAAAACACTGTGTATGTGATGTGTGTGTTTTCAGCAATCCTCTCTGAATACACGAAAAGATAACTAGTGTGTGTGCAGAGCAGAGAGCTCTGTCTCCATCAGATGAGAATTACTTTACCTAATTTATAGGTTTGGTCAATTGAAGTAGATCACTACCAAACATTACCTCTCACAACTCCTCTTTGAAGGTTTGAACTCAATTAGATTTGTCTGGTCTACAGATAGGCTTCAACTCCAGCAGTCAGTATAAGTTAGGAAATCCACATAGGCTGTAAGGAAATCCAGAAAGCTTTTTGGAGAACTGAAATTACTTTGTTGCAGACTTGATACTTCCTGGGTGTTTCTGGAGCAGGGAAACCTGTGGTATATTGACATGGACAGGTGCAGACTTGTATCACATCTGTCTGTGAAGTGAGCGTCCACACGACAGAAGATGAACCTGGCTGTCCGGTGATCGTTAATAGGTTTTGTCCCACAGAATCTCAGAATGCTTTGGTATGACTTATATTCTTCTTCATGCTCCATCATTAATACCCCAAAAGCTCCTCCACACTGGATATTTCTAGGTGTTTGCTGGGAAGCCGTAACAAGGGTAAACTGAGAAAAGTGGACAGCAGGGAAGGTGTTCTATAGATACGACTTTATCTATATATACAACTGGGGTATTTTTGTCATTAAATCGAAATGTAGTAGTTGGGCATCTCTGTGGTTCTGCCAGCTGAGCCTCCTGAATTGGATAAATTGTGTTTTTCACGTTCCTTATCTTGGAGTTGGCGGTACTCCTTGTGTTAATTGCTTGGACACCTAACTCAGTGAAGCAGTGAGATGACACAGGAAACGGAGACACTGCATGGACCCAGAAGGCCCGACGGCTTGGCAGAGTGGGAACCAGCCTCCCAGCTGGGCGTTATGATGACACTCCACATCATCTCCATTAGCATAACCCCCTCTCTGGGGCACATCTCGCCATTTTCTCCTGCCTCAAGGGCAGAGCAGCTAAATAGGCTCTGCTGGGTGCAGCTTCTACCTGTGCTCCAGAAAGCTTGATTTCAGATTCTTCTCAGAAGCTCTTTGCTTTCTTCTTTCTGTCTGGAATCCTGAAGCTGACCTGAAGCCAAGAGGAACATTCTGGTGATGTGATAAGTGGAACCACTTAAGTTACTTACATGATGGTAATGAATTTTAGAAGCTCCCCACCTTCCTCAATCTGCTTTTTTTCCCTGACTCCTCTTGAATCTTTGTTTTTTCTTTGGTTTCATTTCCCATTTGTGATCATCAGAAGAGGAAACAACTAGAATAACACCTATGTAAGGCACAATGAGAAATAACAGGATGATGCCTCTAGGCACTTAATAAATATATATATTTTCTCATTCTGAAGATAACACCGCACAATAGGCTTTATTCCAACTTACAAAGAAGAAAATGATGCTCAGCGTATTGAAGTGACCTGCCTGAGATCTCGCAGCTAATAGGCAGTAGAACTAGAATTTCACATCAGCTGTTGCCTTGACTAAAAAGTCATTCCTTTTTGACTGTACCACTGTTTCAGATGAGAAAATAAACAAAACCTGAAACAAAACAAAAACGGTCTCTGAATGTTGATGAGGATGTGTAAGCAACTGGAACTCTCAGGCTCTGCTAGTGGGAATGTAAATTGGTAAAACCACTCAGGAAAAATACTGACAGTATATCTACTAAAGTTGAACATACATGTACTCTGTGACCCCAAAATAAGGGACTCTCAGGAATATCCCCACAGAAATGTGTGTGTGTACACCAAAAGACATGTACATAATGCTCACAGCAGCATTATCTATAATAGCTTAAAACTAGAACAACCCATATGTTCATCAACAGTGGAAGAGATAAATAAAAGGTGGTATTTTCAAATAATGGAACTCTTTACAGCAGAGGAGAACAACTTTTGCCACATCTAACATGGATGATACCAAACATAATGTATGAAAAGACATAGAGAGTACATATTGTATGATTCCAAGTCTAGAAACAGAAAAAAGAAATCTATGGATTAGAAGTCAGAAGAGTGGTTACTTTAGGGGGCTAGTGTGAATGATGGGGGTGGGGACATGAGAAAGGCTTCTGGGAGGCTTGTCATGTTCTAGTAGTGATCTGAAAGGTGGTTACCCAGGTGTGAGCTGTGCTCACTTTGTAAACATTCTTTGACTTGTACCCTTAAAATTTGTACACTTTGCTACACATATATAAAAATGTTTATCTCCCCAAAATTTTCAGAACAGTCAAATGGTAATAATAATAAAGGTGCTAGTTAAAGGATGTCTGCCAGGTCTTGCTTTACTCATCTATAGGATATAGAGATATTGAAATAACCTCATTGCCTTCTGGTAGGAGTCAGTGAGAGAGGTCACATCAGGTGATTGGCTAAGTGACTTTAGTAACTACCAATGATTGTAGTTATGTTCCTACCACTATTCAGGTGTTTTATATAGACCACGTCACCAGATCAGTTTTACCACCTTGAAAGGCAGGTGGCATTGTTCTCTTTTTTCAAATGAGGAAAACTAAGGCATCTAGAGTTTTAAGTGCCTTACCCACAGTCACGTAGCTAGTTAACGGCAGAACACCATTCTGTTACCAAGGAGATGATCAGTTTCAGAGGAGATGGAAGCCATATCATGAAGGACAACTTGTCCTTTGACTTGTACCCTTAAAATTTGTACACTTTGCTACACATATATAAAAAAAAGAGATGATGACAGGACAGAAAGGAAAAGTGAGACTGATTGGGCTGTATTTGGGGCCAGGAAAACTGGGTGCAAGCCCAGACTCTGCCCCAATTTCCTGCGATGACAGAGAAGTTGCTGGGTTTCTCTGGAATTCATCTCAAATATGAGAGTTTTGCACTAGATCTCATTCCCTAAAGTGTCTTCTGGCTGTACAATTGTGATCTCCATTTTTGTCGTACCACACACAAAGCATATTTATGACCTGGCTTTGGCTTCGTGAGCTTAAACCCATTTTCCATGTAAAACCTTATTCTGGCATCATCTTCTCAGTACTTTTCCCAAACCCCCCTATCCTATAAACAGGGCTAATTGCTCCTGCACTGTATGCCCAATGTCCTGCTGTGAGCTGTTTGCCTGTCTGTTTCCACTATAGACTATAAGCTCCTTGAGGTTAGAGACTAAGAATTACCCATTATTGTATTCCCATGCATGCTGCCTCAAACAGTTCACACATCCAGAAGAAAAATCCAGAGAAAGTCCTTTTTGACTATAGTGTGAGAAGACAGCCTTGGGCTGTGGTGGACCTAAGGTGGAAAGCTAAAGAGAACTTTTCCTTCATGTTTTTTTATTTTATTAGAGGTCCAGGAGAAATAGTAATGGAATGGCTAGGGAGAAAAATCATTAGATGACTTTGTAGCTCCGCAGCATGTGCTTATGAAGTCTGAAGTTTGATCAGTGATTAAGCATCATTGAAAATCTAAACCCTTCCCATATGGAATGGCCCCACTTAATTTAATGTCATTTTACTTTATGAGATAGTTAATAAACAGGTACTGTATTTGATCTTGTGCGTGTAGCCCTCTGTATTTAGTTTTTCAGCTTTAATGAAACTATAATTTTAATCATGATTATTACTTTACATTTTAATTATAATTTGGTGTGGCTTAAGTATACATTTCTGAGAGTGATTGTGTAATGAAAACAGGAATTAGCTTTTCATTAACAAAATAATGGGAGAGTTCCCACTGCATTCTAGTCTGTGTTCAGAATCTATGGGCTGGCCTAAAAATAGCAAGGGGAGTTTAACATTTTGGTTAAAAACATGCTTCTAAATTGGCTGTGTTCACAACCCCATCTCCTTTGCTCCATCTTGCTTTATCTTGTTCTCTTTTGTTTTTTCAAAAAAGAAAACAAAATCTTGAAAAAGACTTTAATTGTGTCTTTGAGATTTCAAAAGGCTTCTTTTTATTATTTTCATTTTTATTTTTATTTAGATAATTAGCACCATGGAGCCTCAGGTGTCAAATGGCCCGACATCCAATACAAGCAATGGACCCTCCAGCAACAATAGAAATTGTCCTTCTCCCATGCAGACAGGGGCAGCCACAGATGACAGCAAAACCAACCTCATAGTCAACTATTTACCCCAGAACATGACCCAAGAAGAATTCAGGAGTCTATTTGGGAGCATTGGTGAAATAGAATCCTGCAAACTCGTGAGAGACAAAATTACAGGTATGCTCTTCTTCCACCTTCTAGGCTTGGGATTCACAGCGACATTGTCCTATTAAATGTGCAGACCTTAGTATAATTCATATGCATGGTGCTGCGTCTGAGTGTCTGCATCCTGTGTTGAAGGATGGCGTGGGTACATGGTCATAAACTCATACAACTGTGCACCTTTCACAAAACCTTGTTGTGGATTGGTAGGATTGGGAAGTAGAAGGAGATCTTGGAGCTTCCTCAGCTTTACTTTATGTGAAATAATCCTTTGGTTTTATCCCCATTTGTTCTCAATCAGCCACCCCTTCCCTGTGTTCTAGAGTGCTCTGTTCTGCCCTCTGCCCTCCCTAAACTCTGGGCTAGTTTTTATCTATTTGCTCCTTTCCTCTCGAACACATGGTTTATGTGTGTCCAGCATTCTTCCAGGTGTTTGAGATAGTGTTTTAAAGGTGCTCTTACAGACTGTGGAAGGAGGTCACTCTGCCCATTGTCCTGGGGTAGAAACAGGCCTTAAGGACAGTAGATTATTCAGAATAAAACTACTCTGCAGTAGGAGGGAGATGCTTAATGACAATCTGCATTTAAGGTATTTTATTTTATTTATTTGTCTTGCAGCTACTCAGTGGGAAGTCAGAGATTTTTTACTTGAAAGGGAAACAAAACTCTATACCACTTCAATACTGAAGGTTTTAGGTTCTGAGTCTTTCCAATCAGCAACTGTTCACTGAGGACCTAATGTTGATTTGCTTGACACTGATGCTGTAATTCTTTGTGGGGAAGTATTCCTGTAATCTTTTTGCAAGTGAGACTATTTTCTCAGAAAAATATTGGGCTACATCATGATAATGAAGCTGCTGCTCTCTGATGCTCCACCCCTCAAGTCATTCACACTCAGCTTTGAGCATTTGTACTTTTTGAGTTTGACTTTTGTTTCCCTTTCTCTGGACAGTTTAACTTTTGAGCAATTGGACTATATATTTTTTGAAAAGGAAACTATAATTAACACAGGGAGATACTGCACCTTGATTTCAAATCAGAGAATCGAGTGTATATGTGTGCATGTACCTATACATAGCCTCTAGTTCTTCTAATTCACTTGTAAATCTGTCCCCATATAAATTAAATACTTTGCAAAACCATGAAGCTAAAATAACTGTCAAAAATATAAGTCACATAGCCCCCCAAATATAATTTCCTCATCGGTAAAACTGGGAAACAATACTTATCTCAGAAGGTTTATGGTGAGGATTAAATGAGAGACTTGACACATACTGTCCAGCACAATGTCTTTTGCATGGCAATCTCTCAATAAATGGGAAATATGATTATTATAGATACAGTCAATACATTTCAAGGAGACTGGCTCAAACAGAGAAATAGTATCAAGGTCTCCACATAGGGCCAGAGCTTTGACAGTCTTATCCTAGAGTACTGGCTCATCCATCCCCCAGCACAACTGCCTGTGCTCTCAGAAAGCCAATGTTTAGATTCCTGAATAATCTTTATATAATAAGATGATAATTCAAACAAAATTAAAACCAGTTAACCATATGATTCTTCCTCCCACTCCTGTATAGAAAATGTATTTTTGGTTTAGCCTTACCTTCTAAATAGGGACTCTGCCAGCTATATTAGTGAATATTATTAATCACCTTTTCAAAAGAGTTCCCTTAGAACTGCAGTGAGATTTTTGAAAAGTACTGATTCATGGTGTTGTTCCTTGTTTTCTAAAGACACATGTTTAAACAAGCAGATTCCTTTACTGAAAGAATGCTAATTTGGTAGTTCACCGAGTCGATTTGAATAGGAGTGACAGCTTCTAAGACAGCCTTTAATTTGGTATACAAAACCAAAATTGTCAACTTTGGTTTGTTCAGCACCCCCTCCAGCACAAGCAGAGACATACAGGAGCATCTGAGCTTAAAGAAAAAGCTTATGGGTTGAAAAAAGAAATACAGTTCAAGCATAAATTTATAATTATGAATGTTTTCTTCGTTCAGGCAAAAATAAGAGTTTTACTTGCAGAGAACCTACCAGAATGAGGCAAGGAAATAGAGAGAGAGACCAGAGATATTTGCTCTCATTTGGTAGCAGTGTTTAATAAAAGTAGAACTTGTGGTTGTAAAGAGTGCTTATTAAATTCTTCATTTACACTACCTAATTAATTCTAGCATTTTAAATTAACAGTGAAACTGGTCCCTGCTGTACCATTCCATAGATGCAGGATATTTCCTCCATCCACCAGTTGTTCAGGTTTAATTGACTACGCTAAAAGTCAGAGAAGGAGGGAGAAAGACATCTGTGGGGAGGGGGAAGGAGTGGCAGTTGTGCTAATGGAAGACCCTCTGAGGCCTACATCTGGGGTTAAGTGATAACACAGGCTGGCAGAGGTGAGGTATCACACCAGACAAGTTGAAAGGCTGCTGCTGGTGGTTCAGAAGTCAGGGTAAATGACATCATAGGTATTTTTGTTGCCCTGATTTTTTAACATCCCAGTCCCCCCTTTTCCTCCAACACCTCCTACAGATCTCAATACATCTCAATCCTGTGAAGTTTACAAGGAGTTCTAAATATCCAGTGGGAGGGTTGGGGGGTGGGAAGTGGCAAAGAGATAAGAATTCAAGATTAAGATTTTCCAGCCCAAACCACTTCCAAAGAGAATGTAACCGATTCCCTTAGTTGTTGGTTCTGGCTTATAAAATTAAGGGGGAGAGGAGAAAAAGACCCTCTTTGTCAGTGGTGTGGCTGACAGGCTGGATTCACTCCTGGCTATGGGTGGTTAATGAATTCTCCATTTGAGAACACAGGAAATTTGGGCATAGACTTAAGTGTTGTGGTGCTGAGGACATAATTGCTATCATTTCAAGTCCTACTCTATGCCAGGTACTTCCTAAGCAATGGACATATCTTGTTTCATTTAACATTGAGAAGAGTCTCCATTTTCTCAGATGAGGACACTGAAGCTTAGTGAATGTAAGTAACTTCTCCGGGCAGCATATTTATTAACAGGGGAAGGAGCTGGGATCCACCCAGTTCCCCAAAGCATTATCTCATGTGGCAGTCTGTGCAGGATGCCCCTGCTTGTGTTACATGAAGACCCCTGCCTAACCCTCACCCCATAACCAAGAAAAACAGTGTGTTCCTCTGAGTAGCAGTTGCTGGCCACCCTTTGCAGAATCTACCTAATGCACCTAAGACCCCTATGTGTAACAGGAGGCAAAGATAACAATATCTGTCATCCTCTGGGGATACAACTCAGCCTTCAGAGTGGAGCCAAATTCACAGAAAGTGCCAGGTTTAAGATTCCGTTAACTGCTTTTGGACATCTCTGTTACTTATCTTCTCAGAAAAATTAGATTTTCTTTTTCCAATTGGGAAAGGACACTTATCAAGATAATCTGGGTACCAGGGAGAAAAAAAAACATGCATTCCAGGTTGTGTGCAGCCATGAGCATGAGATGACTAGGAGCCATGTCCCTTATCTTTCTCTTCATCTACCTGCAGCTTCTGGAGAGAAGAGGAAGTGGCGCATTGTCTGCAAGGATTCATACAACCTAGAAACTCAGGCAAAAACACAAACTCATGGTAGAAATTATATTTTTCCCATGGACTGCAGAGAATTGAATTTGTTTCTTATTTTTTATTTGTCGGATTTTTGTTTTTCAAGCTTTAGGATTGTATTACTGAATCCATGTTCCTATGATCAGTATTTTAGGGGAGGAAACATACGGCTTAGCCAGGATAGAGTTAGGTGGCTCAGGGTAGGTATGTCTTAAAGCCAGCCAAGCTGGAATGCTAAATTGCATTTTTATAATTATTTGTCTTGTTATCACCTCTCTCCAAAAGGAATGGAGAAAGGAGGAAAAAAATAACAAAGAAAAATCCCTAGAAATAAATCAGTACACCATAACAGTTTTGATCTGCCTATCTAGATTTTATGATTATTTGCATCATAGTGACAAAAAAGAATTATATTTTTACTTGAAGTCATTCTCCATGTGTCCATGCAGTATAGGGTTTTTTTACTATATCAAAAATTATTTTAAGGTTCGATAACTGTTTTGTAGCATGACTGGTTTTCTTTATTTTCCTATGTATTATTATTATTACCAAATGTACATCATAGTGGTTCAACAGTTCCCCAACCACTCCCCCTTGGTAACCACTAGTCACTTCTCAGTGTCTGTGAGTCTAATACTGTTTTCTTCCTTCTGTTTTGCTTTGTTTTTATATTCCATAAATAAGTGAAATCATATGGTATTTGTTCTTTGCAACAACCTGGATGGATCTAGAGGGTATTGTGTGCAGTGTACTTTTTAAGAGTGTTTTCTACCCATCTCAAGCAGTAGGAACTCTGAAGGGGAGGTTTTGAGGACAGGATGGGCCAAACTGAACACTATTGATTATAAAGCTGAACATATGGAGTGACTGGTGTACAGAACAGACTATAAGTGCTGTGGATGGTTGAGAAAGGGTGAGGTCTGAATTAGCTGCAGGTATGGGGGCAGGTTTGAAAGATGGGGTTAGGGCTTAGGCAGAGGGAAGAAAAGCAAAGGAATGGCACTAAAACTCCAGTCTAGGAACAAAAGGCTTTTGCTCCTCTGCGCTGTGAACAAAGGCAGTAAAGCAGGGCATGCCCCTTTGGAAGCAGTATTCTCATATGAAGCGGCATTGCCAATGAAGCTAAGCATACCAAAACATTAGCCAGTTAGAGCTGCACCCCAATGGACAAAGACAGCATTTCCTAAACCTCACCTCTAACCCATCTCTTCATTTCTTCCTTTGTAACACATGTCTTTGGCTTAACTAATGTTATCATTCAGTGGAATAAGCAGAACAAGGCAAAAAAGACCCTTCACCGCTGTGGATTTCAGGGTGGATACTTCGCCACTGCTTTTATATCTGGAGTCATGTTTCTAATTAAAGGCACCAACTCAGTACTGGTTTGGTGACATTGGGTAACTTCTCTTCTTTCTTGGATTTGTGAAAATGCTAATAACCCTATGTATCCCTCTTAGCAGGTGAGACGTGGCACATGTGCTCCAGAAATGGGGGGAGTGTTTGTAAGAGCATGGAGGCCAGGAGGCATTCTCTGGGACACAGGCTCTTGGGCTGAAGAGGGAGAGGAGAGTTAGGGAATTGTGGATTGCTTTATGTAACCCCATGCACTTTGAATGAACTGGACTGATAGGGACACTACGGGAGTCTGGGTTTTACTTCTGAGATAACTTTATAAAAAATAAAAGGCTCTGAAAAATCTTAAGATATTTAAGTGCTTTGAATTCACTCCTGAAGGGTGAGTTCAGCCCTAAGATGACTTTATTAGCATGATTTCTTACAGTACCCAGAAAAGGCAAATAAAAATAATAGTAGTAGCTGTTTTGTGGTTTTGTGTGGCTTATGTGTGTTCTGGGCACTATGTTAAAGGCTTTAAATATAGTAGCACACTTAAGTAGTAAGTTGGGTTTTCTTGGAGAGTCATTAAGAATGGCCAGTGTTTACTGAGCACTTACCGTGTGCTAAACATTGTGCTGAGTGCATGGAGTTTCCTCAAGAAATTTAAGATAGTATTTTACAGAAGAAGAAACTTGTACTCAGGAAAACTGAGTCCAAATGGACTTAGCTTCCAAGTAGGGGAGCTGAGACTTGAACTCAAGGCTGTCTAATTGTGAATTGTTCAATTTCTGGTTTGTCTTTGGCAGTGTCCCTAAAAGCACTGAACTGACTTTTCCCCTTCACAGCCAACTCAGCTTATATTACCTAGGGAAAGAAAACTTTTAGTCCAAGGCAAACATAATTAGAATTAAAAATCTTTTGTTTCAGAAAAGATCACACTGTCCATTAAAAAAATAATAAATATTAGTGATGCTTTCATTAAACAGGTCACTACTTACCTGAACAAAGGGGAATAGACTTGGAGTGGTTTTTAACTTCAGGTTTTCTCTCTTCACAAAATACTCTTCACTGTGTTCGCCTCTTTATTTTGCAAGCACCATATTGAAATGGATGTTGCCTTAAATTTAAGCATAGTTAAAACCCAGCCCTAATTATGCATATCCAAGAAAAATCCCAAGGTATTGATTACTAAATGAACTTTTCTACATGCACATCAAAGGGATATTTGTTAGGGATGGGAAGGGTAGAGGAAATAGTAGCATTTATTAGCATATTCTGCTGCTGAATTTGAAGATGTGCTTGGTACAGTGCAATGTGTCTCCTGAATGAGAAAAATAAACCAGATTTGTATCTGTCATTTTATTTATCACCTCCCTGCAGGCATCTTATACATATTCCACAAAGAAGAATAAAATAGTTTTGATTTGTTGACTTGGGGAGGGAGTTGGTTATTGTTGGGGGTGAATGGGAAATTTTTAGGTATAGAAAAGATTTGACAGCCTAGTGGGGTTACAGAATGGGAATAGGGATCCTCCTTATTAAAAGGGAACCTTATTAAAGGGAACTTGGAGAATGCAAGCACATGAAGTGCAAACAATCAACCATGTGATCATGTGCCTCTTACACACCCACCAAGGGCAATCAGAGCCCTCCTATCCTTTCTAATCAGGACAGGTTAGCAACTGAGTAGAGCTGTGAAGTTCAGTTTGTGCAGGTACATTCTGCTTCTCTTGACACAATTTTTTCCCAGGATGGCAGTAGTCAGGATTATAGGCCAGGCATGGTTCCCTTTTGCCCCCTGGCTATTTTCCTCTTCATCTTCCCTTCCAAATCAGATGATTCTGCCCTGCTTCCAAACTCAGATAACCACAGGAAAGTATTCTCATACCCCAGGAGAGATGTCTCAAAGCATTTTTACCTAGGATGTGAATCAGGCCTGGGTATTTTAAGGATTTTCTATTTCTGTATTTTAGCTGACTGTTTGGTTCATAAGACCAATTCCCTGTACACCCAGCCTCCCCTCCTTCCCCCAAAACATACACACACACACACACACACACACACACACACACACACACACACACACACTCATTCACTCACTCACTACCCCCACTTCTCTGTAGAATGACCTGGTTGACTGAGACTAGGAACTAGGCAAGAAGGTAATGTCAAACTGAAATTTCCACCTATCATTTAAAATTGTAATTCATTAGCTTCAGGGTAGGAGGAAAGTGCTTTCTGAAATGTGTTAACATGAAATTCATTTTTTGTTGGGGTTCTCTGAGGTGTGGTGGTGATTTCTTCTTTCAATTTGTACCCCCTGTCCCATATCTCGCTTACTGCTTTTACTGGTGAACTCTGCATCTGTTTTTATCCCTTCTGAGAACTAAAGATCTTTAAGTTGCCATTTAGTTTCTTCTACAGTCCCCAAATTGATCTTTGATGGGAGAAGATATTTCCAGTTTGGAGAGAAGATAAAATTCAGATAGAGACCATATATTTGTATAAGGCTTTTACATTTGTAAAACATTTTCCATCAGCCAACAGTATTTATTTAGTGTGTGCCCTTTTAGACCAAATGAATGTTATTCCCTTTCCTTTTCTTCTCTTAAATTCTCTATCAGGGTCTGTGAGGAAGTCAAAGAGGATAAGACATCATTTGTGCCCATATGTGGCTGCTAGCAGGGTCAGTGAATGGGGTAAAGCAGGACAAATGACAGAGTCCTACAGCCACCTGCAGGTCCAGCGGAACCCGGAAACTGCTTGTGATGTGTATCACTACACATATACGTTTGCTGTTTTGTAGGATGCTTTGTTTGTTTTGTTTTGTTTTTCAGCAAGGCCCAAGCTCACCCTTCCTGACCCTGGTTATTAATTTCACTGGAAAGATAGCACATACCACTGGCTCCTAACAGTATAATGAAATTGGAGGTTTGATGGAATGCCAACTGTATGTCAGCTACAGTGCTAGGCATATTATATATGTTATCTCATTGAGTCTTTTTATCAGTTTTGTATGATCAGTGGTATTATCCCCATTTTACAGTTAAGGAAGCCAAGGCTTAGAATCAGTTAGCTGGAGAATGGGGTTAAATCTGTCTGACTACAAAGCCTACGGTCTTTGTTTTCTCATCGTTCTGCCTTTGCTTAATGAAGATGAAGACAATATCAGCTATGGGTGTTCAAAGGAGAAAAAGATGACAGAGGGCTGGGGTTCTCAGAGCAAGTGTCAAATAAGAGTGAGCCTTAAGCTTGGTTAGAAAGTAGATTGTAGGAAACCAGTCTAAGCAAAGGAAGCACTGAGCTAAGCTTCAGAGACATCTCCAAGGGATAGTGAATAGAAGAGTCAGGACTATTCATTCGGTGGGCAAACGTTAGTCCCCCCTTTGTGTTGATGAAATAACTGAAGCTCAGAGAGGCTAAGTAACTTATTCAAGGTCACAGCTAGTAAGCGGTGGGGTTAGGATTAGAACCCAAGTCTGTCGGACTCCAAAGTTGTGTTGCTTCTAGTTTGTTAATCAATAACTTGACCTAGCACAGAAAAGGGGGACAATTGGCAGACTTCCCATGGTGTCTATGACTTGAGTATCATTGTTTGTGTTGCTGAGGTCAAGTTCATGTTCTCTCAGTGACTCTCTTTCCACCTACTTCAATTTCTTGCTGACTTACAAATTTGGTTTTCTTCCTGGCCCTTGTTTTGTAGTTGGATGTCTGGTGAGATGCAAAGCCCCATCAACATTAAGTGGATACAGCTAATTAGGGTAATTACTCTGATTCCTATGGCTGCTAATGGAATTTCTCACCACAAACATCTTGAATTAGATTAAGTAATTTTATTGGCGGTATGAACATAAACATATATACTTAATACTCCCCAATATTTGCCCTTTGTGTTTGTTTTCAAAGGCTCTTCTATTCAATACTTCCTCTGACCCTGTTGAAATAGCCTACAGAGGTACTGTCTGTACTCACTTTACAGATGGCGCCAGTGCAGCCCAAGGAAGACTTGAGTCAAGAGCATTTGGCTTCTTATTTAGCTTGCACTTTCTTCCTCTCCTTTTCCTTTTATTTGCTTGTTTCCTCTCCTGGCTTAGTTGTTTTATATCATTTGATCTAAAAGGATTTTGGATTGGCTTATATTATGGAAAAGAGCTAAAATTAAATTAATCATAGACTTTTAAAAAATGTGAAGTAGAGGGAAATGGGTATAGGATGGTAAGAGGAGATCAGCAGGAAAATTTGTAAATTAAGTGTGGCTAGGTAACTTGTCTGAGAAGTAACCGACCACCTAGCGTTAGTTTTCTTAAATCGAGGAAAAATAGATGGTGACAACCTTGATCCCATTCTCTGGTGATATCCAGAATCCCAGCCCCACCCTGCTTCCCACTATACTCATAGTCATCTGCACCCCTCTGGTTGTGCAAACCGTTGCCAGTTCTAATATAGATGGGATATGAAGCTTGGAATCACATACATAGAGTTTTCCTTTTCTCATCTTTCATGCTTGAACCCATGTTTGGATTGATGTGCTTGTGTTTTCTGGCTGGGGCAGGCAGTGACACAGAGAAGCTGCCAGAGTGCAGTCCCTGTTTTCATTAACATGGGGTGCAAACAGTGTGCCGAAGGAGGTGCTCTGGAGTGGGCTTCCTTGCTTGCTGCCCTGAACTGAGGTATCACTGGCTTCTGAGTCTCTTCAGTCTTCCTCCTCCCCTCAAACCCTGAGAGTGGACACACAAGAACTTCAGTCCTTCACTCCCATCTTCCTGGTGAGGGTTCCTGCAGTGAGTTCTGGCTGGTTCCCTATTGCCCAGACCCTGAGCTGGACCACAAACAGGAAAATCAAATGTCACTCTCACTTCCTGGTCCTACCCCTGGAAACCAGAACCAGCCCTCAGCCACCTTTTGTCTTCCCAGGGCCCCTCACCAGTTAAATGGAGTCTTCTCAATGAGACAGAACACCCTTTAAACACCGAAGAAACAGAGCACTACTCCAGAGCCCCACATTCACCAAAACACACACACACGCGCGCGCAGACTTCCACATCAGAAACCCCCGACACAGGGCGATGAACTGACCAGAAGTGAGAGGACCTTCAGGAGCAGCCCTGCTCCACCCCCAGGGCTTCCTCACCCACGCGCCTTACCGGACTGTGAGTGGCCTCGCATAAGCCGCTTTACCCACTTGGCACTCCATTTTCTCAATATTATAAGAAGATAGATCCTTACCCTACCTTCTTTGGATTGTACTTGTGAGTTCAAATCAGAGTACACATGTGAAGGCACTTGTAAACTAAAGCAGCCTATATACGGGAGGGGCCCTTCTGTCTCTTAACTCCTTCTCTGTTCTTGCCAAGGGTCCTACCCCTGTGCCAACAGATGGATAAAGAGAGAGGAAAGGGAAAGTGAATATCTGTTCCTGATTCAGTCCTAGTTATGCAGTTCCAAGTAGGAAGTAGGAGACAGCTTATGAGAAGGCAGAAGAATGGAATGGGAACTTACATTCATTAAGTAGTGTGAGGTGCCAGTCACTTTACGTTACTCATTTTACCCTGACCAAAACTCCAGTGGTGACCCCATTCTTTGGATAAGGAAATTCAGGCTCATGAAGTTTAAAGGACTGACCCAAGGTCACAGAGCTGGCAAGTGGCCAAACCTTCAGTGTACCCATATTTTTCTGACCACATGTTTTTGCCAGTTCTCAAGGGATAAGAGACCTTCCCAGAGAGGGTTCCCGTGTCCTTGCTGTTTCATCCTGAGTCATGAACATGGCTGTGTAGGATATATTACAGCAAGCCTCAGAAATGGTTACAGTACTAATGAACAACACTTTTAGTGGTTCTGGAAGACTGCAAATGAAAGCCTTTGGTTCAATATTTGAAAATGTCAGGATTATTTCTGAGACTGTTTTTACAATTAGGCAACTTTTATGAGTGGCAACATGATAAAATGAAAGGATTCACCTGGTTCTCATGCTGCCTCTAACTAGGACTTGCAGCAGATCAAACCATTCTGTGCCTCAAACTGTGGTACATGAAATGGGGATAATGACGCTGGTTCTTTCCACTTTAGTATGTGTTGTGCCATCAGATGAGAAGCTCATGTGTTGGTAAGTCATTAAAGTGCTATACCAATTCAGGATATTGCTATGGTCACCTGGAAGAAAGGACATTGTAAGCAGGGGATTTATGAAGGTAAAGCAAATACCAAAGCCCAGTGATAAGCAGCTAGCCTTCCTTTCTAGTCTGCCTTCAGATGTTTTGCTGTTATCTACATACATCTCAACAAAAGCTGATTAACTCTCAGACATCAGTATCTAACTGTTATTAATGCTCAAGCTGATCAAATTACAATGCCACAGATCCTACTTGTGCTGTTAATATTAGATTTGGATTCTGGTCTATAATGAATGATTTTTCCTCCATGCACTGGAAAAATTGGTTAGCAAAGTTCATAAGAAAGTTTAATTAGCACGCTGTTTGTGAAAATAGCGGTGTGACTCATCATTGAGAATGAACATTTCTCAGGGTTGAATTTGTTCTTCTGTTCCTTGAGCAGCCACATAGGATCCTTGTGTTTGGGAGGCTGGTGTCTGCATGCTGCCCACTTGAACAGCACAGTGTGATAAACTAATGACAAAAACAGTACATTTTAAAAACCATAGAGGAAGAGGAGGTGTAGGGTGTTTGTATATTTGTGTACATTTGTCTGTATCTTCTAGGGGAATATCACGGACCTACTGAATTCCAAGACTGTGCTAGACAGGATAGCCCAGTGATTAAGAGTGAGGAGGCCTGTGTTTGCCCCCCAGCCTCACCACTTACTAGCTGTGTTAACAGGCCAACTCTTACCCTGTCTGTACCTCAGTTTTCTCATTTGTAAAATAGGGATATTGATAGGATTATTATGAGCATCAATAGTAAAACACTCAGAACAGTACCTGGCATATAGTAATATAATTCTTACCGTAGCTCTATGAGGTGTAGTTATTATTAGCCCTATTTAACTAATGGGTGAGGAAACATGCTCAGAAAGGTTAAATAACTTTTCCAAGGTCACAAAGCTTCTAGGTGGCAGAGCAAAGTTAAACCCATGTTTGTTTGACTCCAAAGCCTCTATTTTTCTCTGCGGTACTCTACTGCCTCCCAAGGTCATAGCGTATTGGTGAAGTATAGATAATGTGCGTGTGTGCCTCGTGTGTGCATCGATATGTGTGTGCATGCTTGGGTGGCCATGCAGCCTCACATGATCGTGTTTTGTTTTATCCTTCTTCAGTCTTTGGCTCTCCTGGTGAAACTCCTTGAGCTTGTCATGGGCTGATTACTGATATGTAATGGCATAGAACCAGACTTCCATGATTTGTGCCAACATGAAAATATGTCTTCAGATATCTCACCCCCACCCCACCCCACTATGTATCTTTGTCCTGAGCCTAGATTATCCCAGAAGCAGGTGTGTGTGATGTCTTCTGAGAAACAGATTCATAGACTGCCACCGTGAAAAGAGACCTTAAAAGTATTCTCTGACTTGGTTTCCTTGTTTCTGCTGGCCCCTCTGATATCTCAGGAACTACAACTTGGAGTTGGGGCCCAGACCTTTCAGTTAGGATAATTACATCCTGAGGCAGTATTCAGTCCTGTTTCAAAGAGTAATGTTCATTTGGGAATCCCATCTGAAAGTCTGTCCCAGAGCTGTTTAATAGGCAGTATGTTTTTTAAAATGGGGTCTGTGACCAAATGAGTTTGAGAAACTGAATAGAACCAAAAATTTTAAAAGGTTTCCCTTTCTCAGTACTTTTCTGATCTGTGCTTATGTGCATTATAAATCTTAAAAGGAATTGTGTAATATGTTGCATTACCCAAAGAACCGTTTTTTTGTAAACTACATGTTGTAAGCCAGGAAGGAAGAGTGGAGCTCCAGTAGGGATAAGTTTGCAGGTACTGGGAAGGAGGAGGTCTGGGGTGGTTCCTGCTTGATGACTTCATTTCTTTTGTTAAGAAAAGGGATCCTCTACTGCACATAGGTGGGCAGGTGAGGCCTTGGTGTCCTAGGAAAGTCTTACCAACTCCCAGGAACCGAAAATGGGGCCATATGGATCCATCTCTCCAACACCAGCACAGCCCTCTCAGATACTGGGTGTTTTTGTTGAAAATTACCAAGTAGTAAGTGTGTTCTGGGCATGAGATAAATCAGGGATGTGTTTGGTTTCCTGACTGTCAGAGTGACATTTCATTTTCCATTGCCCAGAAAAGCTGAGCCACTGAAACGTGTTCACATTCTGTGATTGTCACACACTTTCCCAGGCATGCCTTCATTTTCACCTCTCCCAGGTACTTGACTCAGTGTAATGAGGCTGGTCACGCTTGCTTGGTGTAGTCATTTGCCAAGAAGCCCATAGCTTTCCAAAAAAAAGTAAGAAAGGATGGCTTCCTTCCCTAATTCCTGCTCTCCAGACCCATTTCTGCATGAGTTCTTTCACTCTTGAGTTTTTATTTCTTTATTTCGTCTTATTCCTTAATAGTAAGCTAAATGGTGGTAAAAAGAGAAAATGTACTTTTGTCTCTTGTTTCTTTTCTTTTCCGTGGACCTGGGGACTTTCTTTTTTAACATCTGTTGGAACCAAACTGAGCTGTCAGGCCACAGTCGTGAGCTTTCTGTCTGGTACTTTTACTATCAGAGACCTCTCGACAGTAGCGGGGGGTATTCATCTCTGCATTTTACACAGCTACTAGTGGTAAGTCCAAGGCCAGAGAACCCCAAGCCCCTGTTTCAGAAATGACACACACAAACACAGGTTCTCGGGCAAAGTCCTCCAGCCTGTAGCTGACATCCTGACTTATCTCTGCACAGACAAATTATTTATCTCACCTCCTTCATCGAGAGCTATGATTTTTTACTTTGAATAAAGGCAGTTTTAATAGATTTATAGTCAGTGAGTATCTATGAAGCATCTACCTTGTGCCAAGCCCTCTCACATAACTTATCTAATTTAATCTAAATCCCAACATAACACCAGGAACCTCCACATACGCTTTATGAGAACTGTGTCTGATGCAAGCTATGGAAGCCATTGTCTTAGTGTTAAATACAGCGCTTCCTTTCACCACAGACGTTTCACCCGTGCACAGTCTCATTTCACCCAAAAGCTAATTACAGTGTATGTAATTAGTACTAACCTGATAACTTTTGCTACCTCTTCTTCCTTTGTTGCTGAACCATCGTCTGACATGCGCTGCATTTCTGGAACCACCTGTTGGTTCTCATCCACTCTAGGTGGGAAATCTTGTCTGTCTAACATCCAGACCTTTGTTTCATGTGAAAGTAAGCCGGCCAAGATTTAAGAATTCATTTCTCTGGCTATATGGGAGTTTGCCAACATCCTCCTCTTTTTGTTTCAACCCTTGTTAAAACTATTTTTAAATGTGTGACTATTCTTTCCTGTCTGTAGGAATATTCTCAACATAATTTCCTTGAATGTTGCTTCGATTAAGAATCTTTTATTGCCCCAGGGTCATCAGTCTGAACACTTCTTCTTTGTGTGATAAATGCTGAAGGTGAGGCGGTTGTCACTGAGGTTTCTATTGTCCCTGGTACATTACCTAGAATATCTTTTCCTTTGAGGTTCTTTTTTCAAATAAGTACTTGATTCTAGCTTTTTATCTTATAAATCGCCTTTCTTTCCTGAACAGACAGAAGAAGATGAGAGTTCGGATTATTTCAGTGTTTTCATTTATTGAGGTTTATTACTGAAATGTATATTTGAAGATCTATCATTTGGAACAATTTATTTGATAGGACAAACCAAAAGAGGCTAAAAAAAAAGAAAAAAAAACTCCTTTGAAAATGTGTTGGTTGGCTTTCTTTATGGAATCAGTGTAGCTTTGTAACTGGCCCTTCCTGCTTTGGGACCTGCTGGAAATCATTGTATACCCTCTGTGAATTTCCCTGCTCCTTACCTAACAGAGGCATTATTTTAAATCTACTTGAACACTGTGGGTTGATATCTCCTCTGACATCAGGAAACCCTTTTAAAAGGCTGGATGGGCTTTGGAGCCAGATGGACTGGTGTCTCAGGCCCTAAGCCCTCTAGGTGTCCATATTTTAATGGCAGTGGTAATGCTGACCTGGTGGGGTTGTTTTAGGGTACCGGAGATGATGGGAACAAAGCACTCAGGTATAACTTAAATGTTCTCATCCTACCCCCCAAAAATGAATATATATGTACATGAAATGATCCTGATATACACTTCAAATATCTTACAATCTTATTCGTCAGTTATACCTCAATAAAAAGGAAAAAGAAAAAAAAAGCACTCAGGACAGTGACTGGCACGTAGTAAGCACTCAAAAAATAACTATTTTTGTTACTATTCATTTGCTTATTGAATCCATTTATTCATTCATTCAACATAGATTTATTAAAAACCTACTATGTGCCAGACATTGATCGTCCCAAGATTAGTAAGATCTATGTCCCCTCCTTTAAGCAACTTAGGAAATACATTTAGTTCAACAAGCTTATGTCAAATGCCCACTGGGGGCCAAGTGTTTTGCTTGTTGCCATTTTGATGCCACGTGATGAGTTCTTAACCTCTGGGAAATTACATCTACTTAGGAAGCTGGAATGTAGCCTCTGGACATAACCAAACACTGGCTCAATGTAATTTTAAATATTTTAAATAAGGAAAACTGGGTCCTGTCCTTTTTAATAGCTTTTGTTGTTGGCAGAGAGCAAACTCAAAATTTCAGATGCTTAAATGATTCCTGAATCTCTGACAGAGGTATGGGGACATCTCACATACGCATCTGAGCACAGTGCAACTTAGAAGCAGTGTTGACAGTTCAGGTGGACGCCAAAAACCAGTAGCATCCTGGAAGGGATGGCTGTGAACTGAGCAGCAGGCCTCTCTCCTCAAGGGATGGGTGCTCAGTGCCCTCTCCTCTGTCTATTGCCTGGCTATCTCCTATCAGTCTTTTCAAATTAGTCTCAAATCAGGTATATCCTCGAGAAAGCTTTCTCTCCTTCTCATGGTCAAACACTGAACCACACTCCACTCTCACTGTTGATTCATAGATCTGACTTTCCAGAACCATGAACTCCTTGCTTCTTCCATGGTCCCCAGTTTCCAAATGTGTAGAAGACTTGAAGATGATTGATATTACAGTCCTTGCCCAGACTGTCATTCTGTGTTGCACAGATCCAGTTTGACAGGCACAACCAAGTTGGAAGAAAGAGATGGGATACTTTGGGGAATATACTGGCATTGAGTGGAAAGAATGAGGACTTGGAGACAGTACGAGAAAACCCAGCCTCTTTCATAATCACAGGTACACCATGCTGGGTCAGGGTAGATGTTTAGCACACAAGTGAGCATGAATTCAAGAAACCATGGCACAGTAGAAAGTGCACAGGCTCTGGAGTCAGATAGGTTTGGCTACTGTTCTCTAGCCAGATCACCTTGGGTATGTTACTTCTATCTGGACCTCAGTTTCCCCTTCTGTAAAACAGGGACATATAAATGCCTGTTTCAGAGGTTGTAAGAATTAAATAATGATGTATGTAAAGTGCTTGGCCCATAGTAGGTGCTTAATCATTATTCTCCATTATTTTTATTTTCTCAGAAATCAGAATAAGCTGAAACCAGTTGTGAGCACTGGGTCTAAAATAAATATAATTTGGAACCTTTGAGTCTTAGCTTTAGAATGGATCCTATGAGCTGCTCTTGCTGACTGCTGCAGCATCTCCTGATAAAACATAGATATGGCCTGTTTGCATACGTCTAGTCATGGAGCCCTTACCATCTCACAAAGCTGCCTACACCTTACAATATCATTGTTAAAAACTTCCTGCTTTTATGAAGATAAAAATCTACTCCCCAGCTTTCTTCTACTGCCTGACCCTTGTTCTCTCCCTTAGGACCCTACATAGCAACTCTACCCCTGCCTTCCCAAGACAGACAAATATTAGAAGGGACTTCGAACACCTCTAGATCCTTCTCTCCTTTAGACTAAAGCCTGCAGTTCCTTTCATATGTGGCTCATGGGATCTGGTACCATACTTCTTACCAGTATCCTCTGGACGTGGGTAAGGCCATAGTCAAAACGTTTGCTGCTCTTGCTGGTTCCTTTCTGTTTGTTATGGGAGATTGAATGTGGTTAAGAGGATATAATATGCATGTGAATAGGTAATATTCACAAATTCACCCAACAGACATTCACTAGATCTCCAGCAATGCCATCGACCCTTCAGTAGGTCCTGGGGATACAGAGATGAACAAAATATCACCTTGGTCTCAAGCTGCCCCCAGTCCAGTGGAGATACATGAAGAGATGGTTTTGAAAAGTTGTGTCAGTTAGAGTGTTCACCTGATATTCAAGATCAAGGGAGGGGGCTGGGGTGGTTTTCACACCTCTTCTTCAACAGCACCATAGAATCAGCTTGAAGAAACCAGGGTGCCCTTTCCTCCTTTCAGTCATGTGATGAGTGCAGCGGCATGTCACCCTCACACTCGTGCCATTGCTCCAACATGCCAACCTTGCTCCTGCCTCAGGGCCTTTGCACATACAATTCCCTCTGCCAGGAATGCCCTTCCCTCAGATAGGGGGCACTGGCAGCCTCCTCTCTCTCTCAGGTCTCTGCTCTCCTGTCACCTTAGCAGTAAGGCCTCACTAACCACGCTATTAAAAAAATCACAACCCCACCCCCAAAACTGCCTTTTGCCCTTCTCTGCTTTATTTTCTCCCGAGACCTCACCATCATCTGGCAAACATTAGATTTCATTTATAGATTTCTTCTTTCACTCCTTCACCCCCAATCAGAATATAAATTCAGTGATGATGGAAACCAAGTATTTTTTCTTCTCTGCTATATTCCCAGTGAATGGAACCATGCCTGACACACAATAGATGGTCAATAGATATCTGTGGGATAAATTAACACAGTGCAGGGATTCAGCCCACAGGTTGGAATCTCACCCCTTTGATAGGGGAACCCTATTAAAATTCTGCTCTTTCTTCAAAGCCCAAAACTCAAATGCCCCCACCTCCAGGAAGCCTTCCCTACTCTGCTCAGTCAGAATCAGTCTCCAGCTACTCTCTGTTCCTGTATTTAGCTTTAAAAGAAAAATCTCTTGTATATTTATTATTTTTTCTGAGCTCCAATTAATTCTTATATCTGTCTTTACCTTCTACACAGTAAGTCCCCTGAAGTCGGGAATAATTTCTTGGCCACTTTGGAACCCACTCATAATATATAGCAAGTTCAGGGACCACACTTAGACCACACTGACAAGACTTTAAACCATGCTTAGTTTGAGGCAGTAGTGTGAGCTACCAAAAGAAAAGAAATTCTATGACTAGTTGACTCTACTAATGATGAGTTTGCAGAAGAAAAGCTAAGACTCAGACTGCGCAACTCTGTGTAAACACCCACAGAGGTAGGATGGGAGGGAGCAGAGCCGTAGGTGCTCCAGAACCTCAAAGCATCCCCAGTCAGTATTGAGAAGGGGAAGAGACCTGAAATCAGGGTGTGTGCATCCCCCTAGTGCCTTAATTACTTGATGCCAGGCACTCTGCTGTGCCTTTGCACGGAGGCAAAGCATGGAGAGAAAGCATGAACTGGCAAGTCACATAGACCTGGGCTCCTTGAGAGCCCATCCAGGCAGCCTACTTGCTGATTGACTTTGGGCAGGTTATTTAACATGTCTTGGCCTCATTTTCCTGATCTGCACAGTGGGCCTGATGGTATCCATTTCACAAGGATTAAATTGGATAGCATTCATAAGCCACTTAGTACAGTGCCTGGCACTGAACAGATCATAGCTGCCCTTAGTCTGGGTGTTAACATAGTAAATCCTCACAGTGATCCTTTGATTGTGAGAATAAGGGATTATCCCTTTTTTCCAGATAAGGAAACAGGCTGATGAAGACTAAGTGACTTAACCAAAGTTATACAGCAAGTCTGGTTTTGAGCCACACACATGTATAAATGGGCAGTGACAGCCCCGGATCTCTCTGACCCTCTTTGGGGTGTGTTCAGATTTTGAGGCAGCTGACAGCAGGGAAAAGCACTCAGGATGGTCAGGTGGGGAGTTCTGGGATTTAGAGTTGCCTGGGGTAAACCCAGCTTGCAGATTACCACCGCACAGGTGATATTGAGGTGACTGGGGATTTTATCGTGTGCTTTGAGAACAGAATTTCAGCCTGAACTAGGGGTTCTCACATCCACAAAATTCCTTACTCAACTCAAAAGTGTTCATCAGCAGCAACTACCCATCTGGCTGTGCCCTTGGAGGCTTTGCAGATGAGGTCAGTAGCTGTTAGATTTCCAGAGAATGATGCTTTTTGAAGAATGAAAAAGCAGGGTATGCAGGTTGGCAGTACAGAAATGCTGAGGTTCCTTCCAGCCAGCATGGTGAAGGGATGGCTTCTCTGATACGCCCGTCAGCCATGAGGATGTCACATTTGGGGTCCTGCTGTCATAGCCCCCAGGGCCCCAAAGGCAAAGGAAAACAACTTCTCTGGAGAGTGACTGGGAAAATGAGGGGCTATAATCAGCTATGTTGACAACACTTCGTAGAGTTTGAATACAATAAAAATGCTTAATACAAACTATTAAAGATAATTTACTTTTTCTTAGGTGATTGAAAAAACCCTCACAGGTATTTCAGGGCCTCTGAATAGGTGTCAATGACATTTTAGTTCAGGGAGAGTAAATGTGCTTATGCCAAAGGATACTGGATTTGGGTCAAAAGATCTCAGCCAAGGGGTCAGCAAACTATAGTCCAGAGGCTAAATTGAGCCCATTGCCTGTTTTTCTAAATAAAGTTTTATTGGAACGCAACTATACTCATTTGTTTACATACTGTCTATTACTGTTTTCATGCTGTAATGGCAAAGTTATCATGAGAGAGACTGGAACAGCCACCAATCCTAAACTATTTACTGTCTAACCCTATACATAAAAAAGTTTGCCAACCCCTGATCTAGACTAAGATCCAGTTCTGTAAAGTAGGGCAAATCACTATTTTCTCTCTGAGCTTCAGTTTCCAATTACACATTCCACATCTGTAAAATGATAGTTATTGCTCCCATGGGGTTGTTGTAAGGATCAATGCGAAAGAATGGGTGGGAAAGCACTTTAGAAACTCAGAATCTCTGTGGAAAGGTGGGCAGGGATGGTTTTTATTGTTCACCTGTTCTGTGCTAGAGGAGACCCTGCCGAGGACATTTTTTATTTGGTCTTGTTTCCCCATCCCTGGTGTCGGTTGATTGCTGTGTTCTCCCTTTCTCACAAATGCAAAATGAATTCCCCTGGTAACCTCTCTCTGCTTCAAACGTTCTGATCATATGCTTCCAGAAATGGATAATCGGTTCAAATGTGTGTATCCATTCTTTCTCTTATCAAATATTTGTTGAGTATATACTCTGTTCAAGGATGCACTCTTCTAAGGTAGTCCCTGTGGGGAGAGGTCTTTCATTTTTAAGGGGAAAAGTTAGGTATACAAATTATTATAGCAGAGATGTTGCCATGTCATACATAGTAAGAGAACACATTGTGTGTTTGTATATGTGCGTGTGTATGTGCGCAATTTATACAAACTGGAATATTCAGGGTCAGATTTAAGAAGAGCTTGTTAAAAACAGGAACTTATTTAATCCAAAATACACTGAAGTGCCTTAAAATGTAGACATTATGTATAAAAGTTTTCCCTTGGAAACTAACATTCTAAGTTTCCATCCCAAAATGCCAAAAATGTATTTCCTGCCCTGCATGGTTACTGAGGACCCCTCACCCATGTCTGTCAGACAGGACCATTAATGACTGGTCACATGTAAGTATTGTAGATCACGTGGGCATCAAAGAGCAAGGTAGCCACTATAGTTTCTAAGATTTGGAGGGAATCTTCATTTCAAAATACCTCTTCTTTATTGATTTTACTTTTTCTTTATTGATGATTCAATAAACATAACTTTAATTATTTAATTTTCTTATTTGTCCAATTTAACCATCAAAAGTTGAGAACAAAAATAAAGTTTGTTTAAATATTCTGTCTTGAAAATAGTCTTGCCATGCCTATATGGTCAAATTTTGCTATTGCTGATAAAGGAAGATGCAGTTATTTGAAGGAAAAAAAAAGAAAGGAGAATAAGAGGACCTTATCTATTTCTGGGATGCAGATACAATATACTGAGCTCTAGGCTCCAGACTGGGTCCCCTGGGACTTCCCAGCATGGTGGCTCTCTTGGTCCCCATGGAAATAGTTTTGGTATTTTTTGTGAATACGTTTCATCTGTATTTTTTTATGTACCTTTAAGTGCAGAACTGCAAATCCAAAACCCATCAGCAATATATGGCCACCAAAATTAAACATAAAATTCTTCCTCATTTTACTATCCCCCACTACTAAAACAGTTTCTGAAAGAAATGAGGCTTGGCTTTTTATATTTTCCACCTAGGGATCTAATCCTCTCTAGAGTACTCTAAAAGAGAATGCTTGGTTCCATCAGGTATTTTTTTATTAGACTTAGCTGGACTTCTGTGATGAGAGAGCACATGAAGAAGCCTGTGCACGAACCAGGGTAACCACCGTAGGTTCATTGTGCTGCCAGGTGATTTCGTATCTTTCAATTCACAGGCAAGTCCCTCCATCCCTGCCCTGCTCTTGCTCAGTGCAGTGTTCTGTTTTGGAGTTTGCAGTTCATTATTTTATAACAAGGAGCATCTCCAATTATCTCTCCCTTTCCTTTCTGAGACAGTGATCACCTGGTTTTTAGTCCTCCCCAAAGCACCCTCATTCTTGATGTTAAGTGCAGTCTCTCTCTACACCTAGAGAAGGTGACAATAACATGCTAATTGCAGTCAGGTACTAAGGTGGTGGTGGATTTGGGACTGATACAGATAGATAGGTATGACCCATCTTGTTGGGCAGGAGTCCTTTCCTTCATTTGACCTTAAGAACCTTCTTAGGACCTGAGTATATTTTCCCTCCTCCTGAAGTAGAGGTCTAAAATAAAGATAAAATAAGAATGTAAAAATCATAGCAACTGTATTTATTTTAGAGTTCCATAAATATATGAATAATTAGAAAGAAAGATAATATATCAAGGAACATACACCACTGGTAGGTATGATAAATTCCTCCACATATCTCTCCATGTAATTCCATCAGTATGATGAATTATGAGCTATCTGAATTTATGTTTAGTGTTTGCAGTAAAGTGGTGAGTACTTTGTCTATAATTTTTATATCTCACTTTAATTTTCCACAGATTCAATTTAGCTGGCTAGATTGACTGTCTGACCCATTTCCTTGAAATCATACATAAGGCTTATCATTAAGAGTATTGCTTTAAAAATACCCTTTAAAGCAGCTCAACTGGGTGCATGACTGCTTAAAAGAAATAATTGTAAGAATATTTACTGCAGCAATTTTAAGGCTTCTCTTACATACAAGGTAAATAAGATTGATTAATTTGCATGATGAAAATGGATTCCATTAGGTGAATTTAGTTAGGCTTGATGAGGTGGAGCCAAATTTAGGATAAATGATATTTTTAAACCAATGAAATTAATCTCTTGTATTTTGGGCTTTGCAAATGTTTCTCAGAACATGTGGCGGGGTCTTGTAATTCACACATACCTCTCTGTCTCACTCTTACTCAACTGCGTACGCACACAGTGAAATGCAGAGAAGCGTTCCAACATCTGTAGGCTGCTCAGCATTCTCTCTTCCTCCGTTGCTAATTCTGGCTGGGGAAGGGCATATCTAGCAAGGTTTACTCCTGTCTTTCCTGTTCTAACCCTGTTATTCCAAAACACAAAGGAGTAGCCTAATGGAAAGTATTGTCAATTTGAGTTTTCCATTTTGGGGACAAAAATACAATTGAGTGTCCTCATGATTCTCTTTGCTTCCATTGGATAAAGAATAACAAAGTCACCATTTTCTGATCCAGAACCCAACTTGTTTTCCCAGGTTCCCTCCTACAACCAACACAAACACAACATTTACCAGCAAAACAGAAGCTGTTGGAAAGATCTTTTGGCTGCTGAAATGGGCTGCTGTCACCAGGACATGGCAGGCTTTTGCTGTATTGTCTCCCACCCCTGGCTCTGGTACTCCAAAGAGAGCTTTATGTAATCAGTCTTCCCTGACATGTGACGTCCTGTCATTTTCCTCCCCTTCAGCTCTGCTGCCGCCCACAAATCAATAACATTGCCTGGGAAGTTCAAGCTGGTTTTGCAGCCACCCTAAGCTCTGTGTTTCTTAAAGGGTATGTCAAAAATGTAAAGTTTCCTAATGATATTTCTGGCTGATGACACATGGCAGAGCTGATGGACTATTTATAATCAGTGGCACGATCGCAAGCACATTATTTTTATTTCACTTAGGGGGGAGCCCTGTCACTTGCTACCTCTCTTTGCAGACAAGTTGATGCTATCTCCACCGAAAGTAGCTAAATCCTCTTTGCAGAATGTGTTTTCACCCTCCCCTTTGTGTTAGGAGCTCCCCAGTTCTTTCCAATAGAACCCCCTCCTTTTTATTGTTCTTGGGCTGGGGGGATGCTGAGGGCAAGGAATGATTGGTAACAACTTCTTTAAATTCTGGCCCTGCCTTTACTATGAATGTCTCCAGTCTTTGCTGTTCAGCTCCTGCTGCATTCCTCTTGAGTGTGGGTGTGGCTGGCAGGACTGAGGCAGCAGACACAGCTACTGCATCCGGCGCTTGCCCCAATTTTACAGGACTGAGCATAGCATAGCTCTATTTTGTTGAGCAGCTACTATGTTCTAGGCACTGTATGTGGTAGACATTTTATAAATAATATCTCATTAACCCTCTCAAGCCTGTCTGTGACAAGGGAGTGCAGTTATCTCCAGAGAAGAAGTGTTGGATTGGGGGAGGGAACAAGAGATTAAATTACTTTTCTCCAAAGTCACAGAGCTAATCTGGAAAGCCCCAGGACTCCTGTTCAAATCTCCTCCCCAAACCATACCTGCTCTCTTTCCACTACCCTGCCCCACCTCTTCCCAACTAAATGGACACCTGTGTACATTTGGTGTGGATGTGAAGGGGCACCGACCCGTTCCCAGCTTGGACAGCTCCTGTGAGTTGAAAGGCTGATCAGGGTGAGAGATGGAAGAACTGTAAACTTCTCAACTTCAGGGTAAACCCTCATGTAAAAGGAGCCATACACCAGAGGAGGGTTTTGACTCACTGCAATGGGAAGTGTTACACTATAAAGATACTGAGTGCTCTCTCTCTTTCTCTCTCTCTCTCCCCCTCTCTCCCTCTTTTTTAAAAAATGTTTCCACAGGACAGAGTTTAGGGTATGGATTCGTTAACTATATTGATCCAAAGGATGCAGAGAAAGCCATCAACACTTTAAATGGACTCAGACTCCAGACCAAAACCATAAAGGTAAGAGGTGATATGCCAGCTCCTGATTCAGGAGGCACTGGTTAAATTCATCCCTTTGGCCAAATAAATCTAGGCTATGAGGGAGCTGGAAGTAGAGTTCTTTACTGATTTGAAGGATGTTTACTGTCCACTAAGTGGGGAACACAGATCATTACAGCAAAGTAAGGGGAAAGCTGAGTAGGGGGAAGGGACCACAAGCTATGGGACCCCCAATCCAGAGGCAGATGGGGTATCAGGGATAACCACCCCTCCACCATGAAGACCTATGAGCCCGAGTCTGCAAAGATGGCCAGAGCTGAGTCACGGGAAGCTGAGGCAAGGAAGCTGTCCCAGGCAAAAGAACAGCACACGCAAAGCTGTGAGAATGTACATAAAATTGTGAGAGGGGAACAGCGTATAGAATAGAATGGCCTAAGTTTGGGTGGAAAGGTGATGAAAAGATGAGGATGGGAGGGGGACAGGCGCCTCGTGTTCCAGGCCAAGCTGCATGGCATTACCTAAGGTGGAGGAGACCTCCCAACCGACACTCAAAAAGGACAAATCAGTTATAATAAACACACTAGGGTAATAAGGCCAGGTACTATGAAACTGAGGGGAATATAGTAAAGGAATGACAGAAAAAGGTAACATTTTAGCAATCCAAAAATAATCAGACCAGAAGATAATATCTCAGCAAGGGTTAAGTTGAAGACGAAAAACAGTTACCCAGCATCTGCTCCTCCAGACAGAGGTTTCTGTGGCTGGATTAGCCCTCACTTGGTTCACGCTTCCCCTTACGGGTCAGGAGGTGGTGGTGTTTGCTTTGAGATGCCTCTCCAACAGCCAGTGATGGTCTCCTGCATGGAGCCGCCACCTCCTCCTCAGCCTCCCTTGCCTCTTCCCCCACCTCTAGGCAGCATCCTGCTTGGGGGCAGCTGCCAGCTGGTTAATGAGTCCCACCCTTCATAGCCTATTAAACCACAGGGAGGCGTCTCCTGGGCGCTCTTATCCTCACGACAGCACGTCTGACGCAAAATAGGACAAAAGGGAAACCTCTCTCAGAATGGAAATATAGATGGCACCAGCTCTCAGCATCTGAAAACACAAAATCAGAACTTTTTAGTTCAATAGCACTACTTTTCTAATTTCCAGATGGACAGAGGAGACTACTGGTATAAGATAATCTTAGCTGGGAGGTAATCAAAATGAAGACACAAACGAAACAAAACAGAATTTTTTTGGAATATATTATGTGATTATCAAATTTCCTTCCTCCCTTCCTTCCTTCCTTCCTTCCTTCCTTCATTCCTTCCTTCCAAGCAGTTTTATTTTTGCAGATGAGTTTAGCTTATGTCTAAAGATGACTGCTTTCCTAATCTCACACAGTCTGTGCTACACAGTCTCCAAAATGGTCCTGATTCAGGTTGCCTCCGTCTCAGCTTAAAATCAATCCCTATGAGCTCTTTAAGAGGAAAATGAGTTGTTTAATTGTGAGGTAGCCCTCTGAGAGACAGGAGGATTAATGCCTATCAAGGGAGAAACAGACCTATTTTTGTACTTTAAGTAAAGATGGGGCCTCTGATGAGGCCACACCAGGTTGAGAATTGTACTTCTGAGTTAGATTGACTTTTCTATTACCTAATTCAGCCTGAGAATGTCAGACATTTATTCTTCCCTTGTTGGACACCCTGACCTTGAACTGAACAAGGTACTTTTCTTTCCCCTACAGTTTCCTTGAAACCCAAACTTTCCCAAGAGCTTAACATCAAATCACCAGCCATACATTCTACTTTTTTTTTTAAGTATTCCATAAAGCCATGGGGATTTCCCAGAAGACTTAGTGAGCCCAGCTTTTCTGATCCCAGAATGCACCCCTTGCCTTCAGAAGCACTGCCTTGTCTAAACAGATCTCAGAGACAGGAACATTGATGATGTTTTCCTTCTGTGAGAAGCCTGATCTGCCTCCTTCCTTTTTCTATATCCCTTTCCCCATCCCCTCACCCACCCTGTGCTCAACTGCATCAAAACGCTGCCAACACATTTGCACCGAGCAGTAACATGTACTTCCGAGGAGCTGTAGGATTCAAAATGCATGATGCCATGGCTGAATCAATAATTTCTATTCTCTACTACGAATGAAAATTTAATGTGCAAACCTGGGGATTTCATCCCTTTCATTAAAGCAGTTTATTTGCCATACTAAAAACTAAGTTTGAGTGATAGGTTCCTTTATTAACTTTTCTCACCTTTCCTAAAGGGACACAGTTTTAAGGTAAAAATCATATTAAAGGTGAGAAAAAAAGCACACCCTTTTCATATGCTGTTAATAGTCTCATCATTTATTAATTTTTTAAATTCCTTTTCTGCCTTTCAGGCCACTGTTTACTCCTTCTTCCGTTTGCTTTGATAAGTGACCTGAGATTTATCTCTTTGCTCTGACTCCCATGAAACAATAGATAACTTGCCTATCTGGAAAAAACAAATATCTTCTTTGGAAGCATCCGTTACAGAGAACTTCTCAGAACCATTTAGTACATGTACGCAAACTTTCGTTAAGTTTGCCGCTCCTTCTCTCACCTCTGGAAGGCTTCATGCAAAACACACTAGTTTAAATGTAAGGCACAACGTAGATGCAGGCAAACCAAGAGTGAATTCCTAAACGCTGAAGGTTAATGATTAACAGCTAGATTCAAGGATAGTTCTGGAAAGCCCAAGGTAGTAGTAGAGACTGTAGTGAGCTGAAGTGCAGTAAAAAGGGCAGCTTCAACTACTGCTGATTGTTGAAGCCCAAATTGATGCTAGATCAAATTATTCAGTAGAAATCGAAATCTAGATTTTTTTTATGCCAAATCTCCCAATTTTTAAAGGTCATAACCCAGCGCAGAAAGTGTTAAAGCATTATGTAGGCAGGCCAAACAAAACTCAGTAGTTGACCCTTGGACAAGCAATTTGTAGCCTCTGAACTCAAATTAAAATGCACAAATGCTGTTTGGACTTGCATGATTCATTTCTGGGCTGCTGGTAGAAGGTGCCCACAGATAATGATTCCCTGTTAACAAATATTCATTTCCTCTTTATTAAGGAGGATGTAATGTGACTATATGCAAATACTGAGGGAAAGTGGAGGACAAGGCCAGGCCTGCATCTTCAAGGAGAATACAGTCTTGGTGTAGACACAGCATCAGATCAGAGAAAGAACAGGATTTGTTAAGAAAGCCCCTATGAGTAGTGTGGATGGCTGCAAACAACTTTCCTATCTTTAAAAAACAAATACGGTTGACCCTTGAACAACACAGGTTTGAACTGCACAGGTCCACTTGTACACAGATTTTTTTCAACAAATCTATTGGAAAATTTTTTGGAGATTTGCAACAATTGGAAAAAACCCTTTTTTTCCTCTGGCTTACTTTATTGTAAGGGTACAGTATATAATATATGTAATATACATAGTATACAAAATATGTGTTTATCAACTGTTTATGTTATTGTAAGGCTTCTACTTAACAGTAGGCTATTAGTAACTAAGTTTTGGGGAGTCAAAAGTCATATGCACATTTTCGACTGCAAGTGAGGAGGGTTGGCACCCCTAACCCCGCTAGCCCCCTGCATTGTTTAAGGGTCAACTATATTTTTTTGGAAGCATGCATTACATAGATCTCCTCAGAACCATCTAGCACATTTTTGCAAGCATGTGACTGCAGAATAATTATTCTTTAGATTATGAATTCTTTAGTGGGAGAAAGGAACCAAGTCCCCACCCCTCTTGGAAATCAGGCTCAGAGGTAAAGTGACTTGTCGAAAGGCACACAAATGGCCAGCAGTTGAGCTAACATCCAAAGGTCCTGTGAAGGATTTTGCCAGAACAAGAGATGCTTAATATGTGAGCATGAGCTTGAAAGGAAATAGTAATGCTACCTTACATTGAGTATTTATTTGACAAATAACAGTGTTCTAACCCCTTTACATGCTTGATAGCATTTAATCCTTGAAATATCACTAAGGTTATGTGCTTTACACATATCATTTCTAATTCTTAAAATAGCCCTGTAAGAAGGTACTATTCTCTCCTTTATACAAATGAGGAAACTGAGGCCCAAAGAGGTTAAGAGACTTACCCAGGATCAAACATTTGGTAGGTGAGATTTGGAGTAAGAAAAAAATGCTTTAAAAATAACTCTGGCAGTAGGTTGTAAGTGTTGGGATGTCACACTGCCTGTTTGCTCAGCAGCACGTGCATTCTGTGAGAGTGTGTGGGTGTGTATTTGGCTCAGCACAAGCGGGTTACACTCCCTGGCATGGGAGGGAGATATAAAAAGCAAACAAATGAATGATGTGGCTCCTCCAAGTTCTTCAGTAAACAAACCTGTGGTCTGGGGCTTCTGTCATGAACCTGAGGAGAGACCTGACTTTGGATCATTTCTGAACCCCTGCTTTCCAGGCTCTTTGCTGGGTCCTGGGATTTAGGTGACCCAGAGACGGCAGTGCCCTGGGGATTCTCCCATCTGTGTGTGTCAGAGAGGCATGAGGAATGGACCATGGGCTTACACTGTCTAGCCTGCCAGAGCAGCCTGCCCCCCACTTGGAAACTGGGTCTTTCCTCAGCATTTCAACCCTGAACCTAGTGGAGATGATTTGCCTTGTTTAGGGTTTTGGGAGTGTTGTTTATTTAGCTTTTTCTCTCCGCTACTTGTCCCCAACAGAGATCACTTTAGACTCTGGGAAGGACTGGGTGAAATGGCTGTGGATTCCGGAAAATGATTCCCAGTACTCCTTGTGTCCACACTGGATGCCCATCCCCATTCTGAAGCTCTCCGTGGGCTCTAAAAGAGCAGCTTCTGAATTTACACTGTAATCTGGCCTTTTAGTAAGAAGCACTCTGCTGAATCCAGCTGCAGTGGTCTAGCTCTTCATCACATTAATTAGGAACAAAGGAAATTAGATGGTTCTGTAGTACCTTCAAAAGAGGGATATGTTTACCAAAAGTTGGATTGATGTTCAAGTTACACTGGAAACCTTCAGTAAAAAGTGATCCAAAATGGAATTTGAGGATTTGGAATCACTCCCTCTAAAGCTTTCAGAATAGTAGGACACCTGTTCAGATTTTAACCTGAGTTTGAGGAGAAGAATTAAAGAAGTGTTCACTGCTCTGCCTCCAGAAGCTCCTGTCTCATGAAGGGCTCAAACACGCAAAGGACCAACTTTAATGCTGTGAGATGGGGGTGGTCATGGGCTGCAGGGATTCCACTTGACTTAGGGTTGGTGAACAGGGAGTGGAGAGTTGTGCAAAGTCTGAACAAGAGAGGGATCTGGTCAAAGTGCAATTCCAAGAAGGTCCATCTGGCAGTGGTGTGTAACTTGGGGTGTTACAAAACCAGCAACTTGCAGGCTGCTGTGGTAGGTTTTTGTCAGCCTTAGACATTGGTTTTCATCAGCTCTCTTGGTAGCTTTTTACTCATATTAAAAGCAAGACAGGCTTATTTATAAATAATTTAGAAACTACATTATCATATAATGAAGGTAATATCAGCCATTGCTGAATCCATGCCATTAACATTTTAATGTTTCCTTCCTTTTCTCATTGCATTACAGATTTACAGATGATTTTGTGTCTTGTCTCCTCCTAATAATTGCATTAAACTATTACTCAAATTATAAAAATAGGACTTTAAAGAAAACATTCCCAGACCATAGCTCTTGTGCAAACTTGGAGGTGTGAGTGATTTGGGGACTAGGTCAGGGATGAAGGGACAAAAAGGCTACTCTGAGTGGACCCCAGGAGGGTTGACAGTCAGGAAGATGGGTGAGAGAGTAAGAAAGATACTTTATCATGAGACAGCAGCCCATTCTCTAGGAAGATGGAGCAGCAAAGGGGAAGAGGTGTGACTGAAACCTCCCTTCTCCGGGAAAGAAAGCGAGTGCCTTCATTCCAGCCTCTCTGCGCTGTGATGCTGCTTAGACATTTCACCATTTCACTTTATTCTTCTAATAGCACTTACGGTACCTCCAGGGGGTCTCTCCACACTTGAGTTTTGCAGGTTCCAGTTTGCCCCTCCTGCTTCTTTCTCTTGCCAGGGGTGCTCAGGGAGTCGCACCTCCCTCCCTCTGCCTGCAACCCACCTGCCTTGCTAAAAGGTCTCCGTTCCACTGAGGCATCCTTTCTTTGCACTTGGCATAAGCAGTTATTTCTCCTATCACTGCTCTTAATGGTTCCTGGAGAGTTAGCAGATCATTTTTTGCTGACGGGTATCACCCCACCCAGAAATGATAGACTGCCTCCCTCGGTCTTGTTAATAATAAAAAGGCATTTTTGTCTCCTCCCCCATTACTGCTATCATCAGAGTTGGTGTGGGTGTGCCTCCCTGCCAAGGTCAGCAGGGGCAGCTGGATCACTGATCCCCAAGGAGCCAAGAGAGGGCACATGGCATCGCCAGTAGAAACTGGAGATCCATTTACTCCAGTTGTACCAGCTGCTCTTTCTCTCCCGTGAGAGGTTCTATTTGGCTACTCTGCTTCCCACTGCCCTGTTACCTCCCTTTGAGTGAATAACCTCAGATACGGATTCACAAGTTTGAGACGTGGAAATACAGCTCCCCTGCTTTCTCTGCCCAGTCAGGTTGATATGATCCCAGCATCTTAAAAGTCATCCACAGTGTCCTGTGTCTGGATTACAAAAGAAAATTGGACAGGTACAGGTTGAGAGGACAGCTGGGTTTTCAGAAGTGTGTGGAATGGGGGCTTTTTAGCAGTCTACAAGGGTAAAAGAAGCCAACAGTGTAATATGAGCTGCTTAAAAAAAAATCAGCACACCTTGAATGTGTTAGGATTGTGGACTCCAGATCACAGGAAATGCAGTCCTTTTTTGTGCACTCTGCTTAACCCATCCCCAGTATCTTGTGTGCCTCATTCTCAGCTCCACCTTTTGCAAAGACGTGACACTCTCTAAGAGTTGTCCAGCGGCATACAGGGAGACAGCAGAGATGGTGCTGCATTCACACGCACCCCATCCACCAATGTCTGCTTTTTCACTCTAGGGGAAAAAAATTCAGTGGTGACTCTGAAGCTCAATCATGTATTTCAGAAATCTTGGAAGACAACCTGTGCAGCTGTCAGGGTGGCACATTTGCCTTGGGCAGTAGTGAGTTTCTGGTTGTCAGAGATATTCAAATAGAGTCATTAAGGAGGAAGTAGAAGGGATCCTTGTACCAGACTAGAGGACAACTAGATGATCCTCAAGATCCCTTCCAACTCTGAGATGCAGTAACTGTTGTTTCTGGGCCTCAAGCTGTTCTGTCCAAAATAGTAGCCACTAGCCACAAATGGCTGTTTATATTTCAATTTATATTCATTCAAATAAAATACAATGAAAAGTTCAGTTCTTTAGTCACCCAAGTTTGAAGTGCTCAGCAACTACATGCAGTTAGTGGCTACGAAGCCCCAGGGAAAATCAGCTGGTCTATCAGAGATCACAGAGCCACATCCCTCTTCTCTTCCCCCTTGTTGTCCATTCAAAAGAGTTCTCAGTTAAGATGGAGAGTCAAGTCCCAGTCCTGTCAAAACCTGCTAAGATGACCTTGGGTGACTCTACTCTCTGGACTTATTTCCATATCTGCAGAATGGTTCCTTCCAGCTATAATAGTCTAACTAATAAAATATTGTAGTGTGATCTTTCCAGCTTGGTAACTTTCCAGGGAAAGTAACAGTTTGTGCCAAGCACACAGCTTTTATTTCACCGTCCACGTTAGCCTGGCATAGTGGAAAGATCCCAAAACTTAGAGTCATATCCAGCTTTGTCTTTGTTGACTTTGTGACTTTGAATGAGTACTTGTCCTCACTAAGCCAGAATTTGTCATCTGGACAATGGAACTAACAATATCTCACTTAGAGGTAATCACGTCTTGTGGTGGGTTGCTCAAGTACATTCCCCAGAGCGAAGATGACCAGGAATAGGGTTACGCCTAAGGTGAAAATTACTTGAGGAGAGAATATTTTTTCCCATGTATATGTTTTAGAGAGGTATAAGGAGGTAGAGAATGAGTCTGAGTCTTTCTAAGCCTCAGGCAGTATCTATAAAGGCTTTGTAGAGTGGAGAGTATTATGGAGCTCCCAGGTGGTCACAGTAATCTTCGTCTTTGATAAAGCAAGTCAGGAGTTGCAGTTTAGTGAAGTGACTGAGAATTGAAAGCCCTAAATCTGAGACAAACTCTTCCACTAACCAGGCCATGAAACCTTTAGCACATCTCTTCCTTCTGGGGCCGCTAGGCAGACAGTGAGATCCTCATTCTAAATAAGCTGCCTTGATGATTTGATGGCTTTTTAAAATAAGTTGTAAGGTGCATGAGTCTATCATCACACCCTTTTTTTTTTAAAGAAATATTTATCCAGCCTAACTGTGTATCACATATTCTTGGATACCCTTAAACTCCATGATTCATTCTAGCTCTTTCTCCACACCAGAGTCAGTTCCTGGGAAAGGAGCTAAAATCCATTGCATACAGTATATTATGCATTGTCATTTCAATTCAGAGAGCATTTATTGAGCTTCTACGATGGGGTTTGCAGAGACCACAGGAATGCTCAGACTATTTGAGAAGATAAGGTATTAGCAGAGATGGCTGTGAGAGGAGGCAGGACATGAGAACTGCTGCCATTGAAATGTGTATCATCTGTAGAATCTAAGAAGAGAGCTATCATTTGGGCCTGGGCTTCATGGAGGAGGTGACATTCAGGCTGGGTTTGGAAGAATGGGCAGGAGTTCATTTTACCATCATGATGAATAGATAGCAAGAACAAAGACATGGAAGTAGAAACTTGAAGTAAACATTCATAAAACTGACCCTTTTTTGTTTGAACTGAGGCATAGGGTGCATTCAGGGGTTAGTGGTAGATGAAAGGTTGGCCTATATCCAAAAGGACCTTGAATGCTTAGTTAAGGGATTTGAACTTCCATTACAAGGCTGGGAAAGCAATGAAGGTTTTGAGCAGGGAGACATGGCATTATCAGCACTCATTAGAAATGTTATCATCAGGTCTTGCCCTTGATAAGAGAATATCACGTATCAGGGGGCAGCTAGGGGAAGAATCAGGAGTGGGGCCACATAGGACAGACAGCTGTCCTAAGCCACAGCACAGGGGTAAGCCGATCCTCACAGTCAAAGCTGTTCTAGGAGCCAGCTGGCTTCTTTCTTCTACTCCCTCTCCTGGAGGTAGGCTCTCGGGTCCCTGGAAGTGTTTGCTTGTAGAAGGCCCTGGCATCACCAGAGTCTTCTGTGCTTCCATTCCCCTGGTCTCTCTGGAATGAATGTTCCCCAGGGAGCTGTAAGCTCTGGGGAGTTTGTGCTCACTTAGAGAATAGGGTGTTACAACAGATTGGGAAAAATCTGCAGCCTGATCTTCTGAAAACATCAGTCTCTGTGTGTGTCTCCTCTGCTAGACTTATAGTCCTACATGCCAGGGGTTGTAGTATTCATCTCTGTACCTCCAGTGTCTACCATAAGGCCTAAGTTACATAGCAATCATATCAAAGCCACTGTTGACTGAGCGTTCTGAGTGCCAGGCACAGTGCTTGGAAATCTTACGTGCTTTAGCTTGTTTAGTGCTCCAACAACTCTATTACAGGCTTTCTAAACTATGTAATTCATACATATTCATACAGATCAGAAGAGTTAAGTGACTTTCCCCAAGGCCACACAGATAGTAAGTGGTAGGGATTTAAATCCACGTATTTCCAACCCCAAAGCCCTTTGCTCTTAACTTCCATCTCCTTTCCATTCTAGAATAGATGCTTAATTTTAGTTAAAGTAATATAAGAATTTCCTTGGAGTGTCCTGTCTCAAAACTGAGTTGCCTGAAGTTCTAACTAGCACCTATGAGTGAGACCCACAAGGTAAGGAAGGGGTGATGAGGCCAGGAAGCATGTCCCTGGCATATGGAGCTAGAATAGAAATAAGAGAAGGATGGAAGCTACTGGGAGACAGATGTGAACTCAGTAGAAGGAAGAACTTCATTCCAGCAATCTGTAACGGCCAGTGATGGTGTAATTCACCTTATAAGGTAGTGAGCTTCCTGTCTTTGGACATGTATAAGGTCCAGCTGTCTTGGATCATGTACCAACTTCTGAGGCTACCTCCAGCACAAAGTTTCTTTGAAGCAGATTTCAAGGATAATGCTTTCTGCTGGGATCATCAGTGTCACCTGTCACTTTATTCCCACTTATTAAGAACGGTGATTGTAGAGATAGCAGTTTTTGTGAATAGAATGCCTAGCTCACAAAAACATCCAAATGATGATAGAGATCATTATATAAATTGAAAGGACCCAACTAATGACACCTGTTTTCCACATCCAAGTTCTAAACCAGTCAAGAGACAAGACAAAAAAGAAAAGCATATTGAATCCTAATGTCATCTCTATTACTGATTAATGCCCAGATGGATTCCATAGACACCGTGAGTGTCCCGACACAGAACCACACATGCCCTGTCACAGGCACTCTGGACACTACAGCATCTCCTGCTCCCATAGAACTGAAAGCCTGTCCCTGAATGTGTGCTTCTGGCTGTTACCCGATTCCCAGAAGGGATGAAGCAGGCATCTGAGGCCCACAGACCCATTTCCCTTAATGAAGTCTATTCAGAGCAGTCATTCCACTGCCCCTGGAGAAGAGGGGTGAGAGGGTACAAAGGCCTAGACTATTACTCCAGGGACCTCCCAGGGAAGAAAACACTGGGCATGGGAAATGAGCATCCCACCGTCCAGAACAGCCCTCTGTACTCCTCTCTTTATTTATTAGCTTACTTCCTTCACTGGACTGTGAGGTCCTTGAAATAGAGACACTTCCAGCACCAACACCAGGTCTAGCACACAGTAAGTGGTCCTGAAGTGGAAGAATGAATGAACTGTCACCTTGTAAGGCCAGTGTTTTCCTAAAGGAGCATATTTCCAGGCCAGAGAAGCCTGCTTTTTCCTCTCATCTCACCATCTTCACAGCATCCCAGATCATGCCTTCCTCATCTTCCCAACTTCTCTCCCCTTTCTGTGCCATGGTGGGTCAGACAGGGAAAAGGTGTTACCAGATGATTCAGAAAATGTTTTCCCCAGGCCATGCTGTTCCTTCCACCCCACCCAGGCCAGCCCTGGGTGTGAACAGGTGAAGGGACCTGGGTGGGAAGGACAGCCCTGAGCCCTGGTCCTGCAGCCCTATCTGCGATGAATGATGGTGCCTGCCTTACCCCCTTGGTGAGAATCGCTGAGAGCAGCCTTGTGAAGTCACTTTGGAAAATGGAAAGTACTTTGTGGCTGTGAAGCAGTGGAATCTGTAGGAATGTGCTAGAGGAAATTCGTGGCAATGAAGTGATAAAGGATGATGCAGACCCCTGGAGACTGACTCAGGGGGGCAGTGCCTCTATAGGCACTCACTGGTCGTGTTCCAGAGTTGGCTTGTGTGGGAGAATTGAAAGGTGTGTCCCAAGGGAGGCGAGAGTCCCAGGCTGGTCCTCAAAAGTCTGTATAACTCATCACATAATAATATATACTAAGTATCTGCTAAATTCATGGTATGTGCTAGACACTTTAAATGTATTACCTCAGTTCCTTACAATAACCCATTAAAGGAGAATTGTCCTCCTTTTTACCAGTAAAGAAACAGATTTATCAAGATCAAATTACTTGCCCAAGGTCACACAAGCTAGTGAGTGCTGGAGCCAGCCCACAGTGAGTGCTCGTAAGCTCCATGCTGTACCGCCACTCTTGCAGATGGTAGGGGTACTGTGAGCCTGCAGGGAGGCGGAGGTATGAAGAGTTTAGAAGGACTGTAAATCCTCCATCAAGATCATCTGTAAAGTCATCTGCCTGTGGGCCACCCTTTCCCAGACAGACAGGAGGGGCCTCCTCACTCCCAGCTCTTTCTGAGCTGCAGAGAAAGATCAGTGCTGACCTAGAAATGCCAGTCTTGTCTTCAGAGATTCTGGATGAATGAAGCCAGCAGGAGCCTGACGGTCTGTGGCATGAGGTTCTCTAAGGCGCTGCCTTCAGTGGTGGAAGCCCTGGGCTCTAGGCCACTGGCTCAGTGACGTTCACAAGACAGCAATGCCAACTCGCTGCAACGGCTAAAAGTCAGTGCATTTTTTTAGAAATGTTTTGGCTTAACAAAGGGTCTGATACCTAAAGTCACTCAGACAGGGTTTAATAAATGTATGAGGAAACCTGAAAAATTTAGATACTGGGATAAACATTTGGATATTGAATGTGAGATTTTTTCCATCATTTTTGCCCACCCCCACTTTTGCAGGTTTCCCAGACAGGCGGACAAGGAGAACATTAGGCTTAAGGTTCTGAACAGTGGAGAAAACTAAGCATGAATTAGGCTTGATGAAGGATGGCTGTGCTGCTGCCCTTTGGGACCTGCCACTGCTCTGTGGCTGGGGGCAGTTGCATAATTCCCCCTGGCTAAGATCCTGCCTCTGTCAGAATTATCTTTTGGAGAGATAGGTTTGGTTCTGTCATGGACTTTCCGGTGCCAGCTCCTTTTCCCTAGCAGGTCTGTCCCCAGTCTGCTCCCCTCTGTACCCTGGCTTCCCAAAACTAACTGCTGCCCGTTGTGCACTTATTGGGTGCCAGTCAGGTGCTGCACTAAGTTCTCGACCTTCATCATGTCATTTAGCTGTACAACAGGGGAGGGCTACCATCGGGCTGCCCTTCCCTCACCCCACCACACACTTGGTACCACCTGTCTCACCACCAGTCTCACCTCAGCTCTGTCTCCTTCCTGGCCCTTTTAACCCTTAATTTAAAGAGAGATTAGTCTCCCATTCTGTGTTCCAGCCTCACCTATATGGCCCTGGAAAAACGCACATCCTGTGGCATTATGATAGTTGGTCCGTATGTATAACATTCTAACATTAAACTCATATTTATTGAGCGTCTCCTGTGTGTCGCCTGTTGCCCCCATTGGACTTGGAAATTCTTTAAGGCAAGAGACCATGCCTTCTTCTTGTTGTTATATGTCCCCAGCATACAGTACTGTGCCTGGCTCCTCAGAAAATGTCCTCTGAGAGAAGCCCTAGGTGACATCCAGTCCTACAACAATCTTTCTTCAGTCCTTCCAAACCCAGACACTGGAGAATGGGAAGACTGTCCCTTGCTCCTAGCTTAGTAGGGAAACACAGCTGTGATTCTGGATGCTTAACTCTCAGTAATCCCCCTAAGTGGAGAAATCCAAATTATAATTAACCCCAAAGAGCCATTAATGCCCACATGATTCATTATGAACTGTGGGTGTTGATTCATTCTTTCAGTAGCCTGCTGGTATCAGGCTTTATGCAGGGAGCTAGAGCCACAGAGATGAGTAAGACACACACACAAAACCCATGACCTCAAGGAGATCAGCAAAATAAGTAAAGAGATGGTGAATCAAGGTCAGTATGGGTTAAGTCCCATGGGTGTGGTTCGCTGAGAGCACTGCTAGGGGGGATTTTTTAGGGAACGCTAAGATCAGGGAAAGCTGTCTGGAGAAAGTAGCATTTGAGCTGGGCCTCAAAGAGGAGGAGGATTAGGACCTGAAGAAGTAAACAGAAAAAATTTCCCCAGAAGCAAAGGCATAGAGATAAGAGGGTGTGTTTGGGGAGAGCACCAAGGTCATTCAGATGATTAATTTGTCAGTAATGGGCAGGGGTGAGACAAGGGTGGCCCTCAGCCTGGATATATCACTATGATGTTTTTATTTCCTTCCCCCTATTGCTCTCTTCTCATGCCTAAAAGATAGTTCTGCTAGGGTATAACCTGAAAGACTGTCCATTAAAGGGCGGGGTAGGAAAGTAGGAAAGCCTTGTGTCAAGTGATGCCTGGTCCAGGCAGTCACATGGGATTCTTGATCCTCCAGCCCCCAGCCCCCAAATGTATGCACAAGGAGCTCCATGTAAAGCCCCCTCTGCCTGTCAGCTGTGTGCCAGGAAAGAGTCTACAGAGGCTACGCATGAGTTTCTAGAAAATGTAGACACTGCAGATGCAATGCCTTGCTCCACCTGCAGGAGGAGGCCAGTAACAGAGATTAGTCACTCACATCATTTTATCTGTTGAGTCAACATCTATTTTTAGGTGTGGAACCCATACAGGGACAGCATCTCTATCCCAGAAAGGGAGAGAATGCCATGGGTGAGGGGGTCTGCTCATCCTTCAATCCGTCATTCCTCCTTGCTACATCCACTGCTAGACCCATGCTCAGATGCAAGGTCCACTTTGCTGCTGAAGGTGTGGTTCTTAATGCCAAAAGTCCAGCTTCCATGTACAATTCCTTTTGCACACATGCTTTTGTGTGTGCACAGTGCATACACACACACACACACACACACACACACAGTCACTCACCCCTTTAGTCTTAGCAGGCCTTGTGAATTGGTCATATAGATTAAATAAAACTCCCAACAGAAAAATGCTAAGGCATATAGGTCCCTTCCTGTCCAACGTTGTCAGATGTACTCTGAAATGACTGTTTTCATCATCTATTCTGAGCCATAACCGCCCCAGAAATAGCTTTAGCAGGAAAGTGCTTTTGTTAGACTAGCTGTAAATTATATTTCAAATGTCTGATGTTGTTTTCTTAAAAAATAAATAAATAAGTAAATGAAAGTCTAAAATTAATGACTGCTGGGGTTTGCTTTGCTTATGTGTACTGCTACAGATTTGGCTTCTTACAGATGGAATTTCAGATCTGTTTACACTTCTGTGTTAGCTTTTTGGGAAAAAAAAACGGTTGAGAGATCTGGGAGGACAAATTTACAAAGTCGAACTTATTATAACCATTGGTGAAGCTTGCTCTCTCTTCCACTGCCCTCTCCCTCCCTCTTTCCACCGTGCCCTCATTTTGTTTATTGTGGCTTTATCTGCTCTGCCTCAAAGTTAGAAGGCAACTGGTTCTTGCAGATGTTACGACAAGGTCACATATCCAGTTTCACAAGCAGATGTTCATTCAGCCCCATTTCATCAGCACTTTGTCATTCAGCAAGAGCAGACCTCGTGGGAGTAGACTGGAACAACACAAAGGATGGGACATAAAATCTTGCAGAGAACCTGATTGCTTTTATGTGTTCAAGAAGAAGGGGGTGCGGGTGGGGAGGATGGAGAGGAGAGAAATCTTCAGAGCAGGATTTCATGGGGGTTTTTTTTTGGTTTATTCAAAGATTATTATGTGTTGGATACAGTAAATCATCTATACACCCACATCCAGGAGGTAAATCTTCAGAACTCCATGCGTGGGTAGTTCTGCATTTAACAGCTGCCATACAGTAGCTCTTTTGTTCTGCACTTAGAGACCCTTATCTACGCATTTGTTAGTTATCTTCAACCCTCCTTTTGTTCCTCTATTGCTGTTCTCCTGGTTCTGAGCACTATTACAAGAGTAGCCACAAATCTGAACTACCCTGTTATTCAAACTGACACCATGAGTTAGAATGATAGACAAGGGGCTATCATCAGTCATTGACTCAGGCTCTACTCAGAGGGTGCTGCCTACAATGGATTTAGTTCCTCTTGCCTCTCCCTAGGTCTCATATGCCCGTCCAAGCTCTGCCTCGATCAGGGATGCTAACCTCTATGTGAGCGGGCTCCCCAAAACGATGACCCAGAAGGAACTGGAGCAGCTTTTCTCGCAATATGGCCGTATCATCACCTCACGAATCCTGGTTGACCAAGTCACAGGTTAAGTGCCTTTTTGTCATTTCTTTCTTTGTGTCTCAGGGTCACCAGCCAGACCTCTGTAACCCATGGGAGCAGAGGGGTAACGGTTACTTAGGGTAAAGAAAATGGGTCATAAGTAGATAGGTTTTTGACTTAAGAGAAAGCCTTCTTATCAATCCACTGTACAAATTTAAAATGGGCCATCTTGGGAAGTAGGAGATCTCCACCATGGGAATTGTTCCAGCAGCAGCTAAACTACTTGGCAGGGTTGTCAAGAGGATTCAGGCATCAGGGTGAGCTGGGTCTGAATGACCTTCAAAGTCTCTTTCAACCCACAACCTAGTAACATTACTTTTGTTTGTGAAAAAGACCTGTATGTATAGATCTTGCTCCAGTGATAGCATCGCAGAGTTAGAGGGAACCTCCAACTGCCTCATTTCACACATGAGAGAACAGAGATCCAAAGTAGGGCATCTGACTTCTGTCTGGCTAGTTAGTGGCCATACAGGGACATGAACCCCAGGATCTGGGGCTGTGGTACTTTGTCCTTAATAAAGAAGGGCAACCACCACTTCTCAGTAAGAAATATAAGGCACCCCAGGTTGCTTTTTTAATAACAAAATGTTTTCACCTACTGCAAATTTGATCCCAATTTAAAACACCCCCTGAGAGCAGTTTAGCATGTGTTTATCATTTGATTCATGCAACATACCCTCACTGAAGCCAGCTCTGCCTCAGACACTGCAGAGGGATGCAGGAGACAAGGGGTGAAGGAAGTACAATCCCACCCTCACAGGACTCCACTGTGCTGAATACCTGCTAGGGGCTGTCCAGTGCCCCATCAGAACTCCAGAGGTTTGCTGTGCCTGGTTTGGAAGGCACCATCAAGCGGGTGACGTTTGGACAGGGTTGTGGAGGATGACTTGCGATTATCTGGCAAGGAGGATTCGAGCATTCTAGGTGGATAGGACATATCCTATAGAATAGGTAGGTGGATAGGACATGTCCTAAGGCATGGAGTCAAGGAAGAACACAGCCTGTTCAAGGAATGTCCAGCAGTTCAGCATGGCTGGCATGAGGCTCAACAAGGATTTGGGGCCAGATCATCAGGGGCATTAAGTGCCATTCAAAGAAGTCTGACTTCATCTGTATGGAGCTACAAAAAAGTTTTCTGTGGGTTTTCTTTGTTTGTTATTCTGTGTTTAGAGCAGGGAGCAATGAGAAAAAGGTACCATGCACAAGGTAAAAAATTGAAAAAGTTCAAAAGAGGTATAAAAGATGTTTTATGTAGTATAATGGTAAAACAGTAATACGTGGTCAGATTTTGCTTTTCAAATAGATTATTTACTTACTAGGTATGGAGGACACATTGGAGGACTAGAAACCAGACAGTGGGTGATCAATTGCAGCAACTAAAGGGAGATGAGGACTGAGTTAGACAGTGGTGAGGGCTGGAAAGGACAATGTGAAAGATGCCTATGCTTTGTGATTGGGAGTTACCTGTCCAGAGCCATGATGGCAGAAAGACAGGCAGCTATGTTGTGATGGGTGAAAAAGGCTCAGGAAGCCAGGCTCAGCCCTGGAGAAGGTGTGCTATGCCTGGTTTGGAAGGGACCATCGAGCAGGTGACATTTGGACAGGGTTTTGGAGGATGACTTCAGTTATCTGGCAAGAAGGAGGGATCGAGCATTCTAGGTGGGTGGGACATACCCTATAGAATAGGTGAATTCTATAGGCCCCAAGGGTGGCCTGACTGTGCACTCTTCCCAGAGACCTTTACCAGTGTGGTTTGCTCACTCTTTATGAAGGCTCTTTCTCTTTCCCCAGGAGTGTCCAGAGGGGTGGGATTCATCCGGTTTGATAAAAGGATCGAAGCCGAAGAAGCCATCAAAGGACTGAATGGCCAGAAGCCCAGTGGTGCTACAGAACCGATTACTGTGAAGTTTGCCAATAACCCCAGCCAGAAGTCCAGCCAGGCCCTGCTCTCCCAGCTCTACCAGTCCCCCAATCGGCGCTACCCTGGCCCACTTCACCACCAGGCTCAGAGGTTCAGGTAGGCAAGCCCTTAGGGGAAGGAGCCCTGCTACATGAGTACAGAGCCAGGTGAGGGCCAGGGAGGCCCACAGCCCTGAAGGATGGGGTAAGGGGAAGAACCTCCACCCCAAAAGACACTGTGCAAAGTAACCCCCTGAGACTCAGTTTCCACTGCTATAAAATGAGGTAATCGGAGCAGATGCTCTTCCAAGTCCCCTTCAACTTACCACTGTGACTGGCTAAACAGATTCTTTGGTTGAAACAAAATTTCTACATTTAACCAAACAAGAACGTTCGGTTTCAACAAGAGCTAATCACAGATAAGTGACCACATTCAGCAGCTTAGGCTTTAGGCTTAGGTAGTGGCTTTTAATAAAGTCAAAGAAAAGAGCAGCCCGGGAGGCAGCTGAGGGGTCTCACCTGACCTCCCCTTTCTTCTGGGCTGGGCGGGGACAACCACTCTCTTGTGCTGGCTCCACTGTACTTAGTCAGCAGACTCTGGGAAGACAAGGGGCATTTGTCCAAGCTTTGTTAGTGTTTCCTTCAGGTACCCAACTCCCAGGAAGCTCCTGGCACAATGGGGCATTTCCCGTTTCCTGGAACAGCTCTGAAACTCAGGTTTCTGTCCATGAAGCCAGTCTGACCTCGTCTGGCCTCTTTTGCAAGAGATAAGAATTTTCTTGACCTACTCCTAATAATTGTAAATAATTTTTTTTATTCCACTCATGTCCCAACCTCCCTTTAATGAAAGGGTTTTTCTCCTTTTCAAACACTACGTGGGAAGATAGTAGGCCCTTCCGTCTGGCCACAATGAGGAGAAAAATCAGCCTCTGTTGTGTCTGTCCTCCCATGCCCAAAGAATTTGAAATGGATAATGATTTCATGACGAGTCCAAGTCATCTAATTTTTATTTTGTGTGAGAGCACATGCACTATTTATGTAAAAAACCTTTCCAGCGGGCTTCTAATGGTAGAAACTATGGTTACTACTGCCCCATGGTGTGAATAGCTTGTCCTCAAGTAAGGTATGGAAGATGAGGGATATTACATTACAGCATAATGGTAGTTTGCTTTCAGGTTGTAAATAGTAAGCTAATTTTTAAAAACCTTAACCATCAAACTCTCCCCACCCCCCAAAAAAGTGTGTATGGTAAGGTTTAGTTCATATAGTTAGGCTAAGAGAAAAGATCCATTCTGATATGCATTGTGTGTGCATATGTATTGTTAATCTGAAATAGAGAACTTTATTCACAAGTTTAATTGTAATAAAAGGTGAACAACTTAAGAAGCTGCCCCTTTTTAACAGTTTCACACACAATATAAAATACAGTCCACATAAACGTTCTGAGAGGTGGGGGGAGTGGGATTAATTCGGACCTTGAAAGAAAGGGAGATTCATTAGACTCTTGCTTTAAACTCTAGCATTGACCTGAACATGAATTACTTCTAGTTGGAGGCAGGAAAGGAAAGGGGGACATTACCAATGGATAGACTCCCAAGCACTGGGGAGAGTTGTTGAGCTTTTCTTCTTTGAAAATGGAGCATTCTTATTAATAGTTCCATTGAGTGATCTTGCCATCTGTGAGGCATTAACCCAGAGACCCTCCTTCTCTTTGCAGGCTGGACAATTTGCTTAATATGGCCTATGGCGTAAAGAGGTAATTAAAACTCCACAGATTGCCAGATGTCCGTGTTGGCACAGACTGGGGCTAGAAAAATTTTTTTTTTAATTCACTAACTTTACTTTTTTTTTTAATTCTTCCTTTTTCCTCCACCAGCATGTCAAATTCTTAATTTTAATTTCAGACCTCAGTTGGTTTTGTTTCTTTTAGGGCACACAAAGTGTGTTTGTGTGTTTCACTTTTTCTTTCATTTGCAGGTGGGCTTCTCCTACGGTTCAGGTGCCACAGCTACCAAGCCCTTGGTGATCTGGTCCTCAGAATGGCCTCCCTAAGGGGGAAGGCTCAGACTCTGTGCCAGCTGATTTTGCAAACTTGCAGAGCAACTGTTTTACATTAGCAATGCCAAGATTCAGTTAAGAGGGCAGATTCCAACAAATCAAAATTAGAACATTTTGCTAATCATGGTTGACAATCTTATGATTGTCAGTGGAAAAATTAGATTTTGGACTACCAGCCCTGGCCAAAGCATGAATAAACCTGTGGATGACCTTCTGACTCCCGCCCCCACCTCAGTGTACATTCCAGGGCACAGCCTGAGAATGAAGTGTATCTGTGTGCACCTCAACCAGGGGTTTCTTTTGTTACAGGTTTTTAACAGTTATTATAAATTCTCCTTTGTTATATATGTATGTATGTTTTAAACTTACTGTTTCTTTCATTTCAAGACCTTTAATGGGGATAGGGGCACAAACAGAGTCAAAGTTTTGGGGGCTCTCTGAATGCAGTCACAAAGGTGTTCCAGACCTAGTCTGAAAGCTGAATCTCGGGAAGTTGAGTGTGTTAAGCCACAGTATCCATGAGATTCCCAAATGTGCTTTTGATAAGCTCCAGTGAGCTGCTAGGGACAGCATCTTCATCATCCTGCTCAGTAGAGCTGCACACTTTAATTCCCCTTCCTACAGTGAAGGGAAAGAGATGTGGTCTTTAACAGTCTGAGTCACACTACCTGTATGAGGCAGTTCTTTCACCATTTGGTCGTGCATGGTAAGTACCCCGAATCTGGAAACTGGCACACCATGAAGTAACTTGACTGCAACTTTACTATCAGAGCGCCAGCCTCTCAAATCTCAATCCCAGTCCCAGTGAGGATAACTGAAGTATCTCTACATGTCTAGCACACTGCTTGCCTGTTCCCACACAGTTTACATTTTCCCCAGCTCTGACCAATACCTTTGCTCTTCTCTAACTTTAATGAGGTAGCACCAGATACTCTAAAAAGAGTGATGCCTACATACAGGTGAGGCCAGGGAAGGCGCAGCTACAACATGAGTGTTGCTGTGCCCTCCAGTTCCCCACCCATGGTCAACATCACTAGTCACTAAGAACATTCTCTTTTCCTATTAAACTCAGATTGGGATCCAGAATCCCTCCTACCACAGGGCTCCAGGTAGCCATTACCAACTAGAATTGAAGCTCTACCTGAAACCTGTTTGTTGGCCTTGACTTTGGCCTTATAAGAAATGCTTAGCTGTTCTATACCTATAAACTGAAAGTAGTTCACTCAGTTGAAGGAGAGAAGGTTAAGACAGTCTTTAGAAATAATACAAATGACAGTTAGACATGGCTTTGCCCTTCCCATACCATGGTATTTTCGGGTTCTGTCTTACTTGTTTTTAAGCAAGAGGAAAGACTGACTTAGTGAATAATACCAAAAATAATTCCACTAAGTTGTTATGTTTAGCATATCTTGAACAGCCATTTGATTATCTAAATTCTAGTCAGAGACACAACAGTTCTTTCATAGGACTTTCAAATCTCCAAGAGTATTTGTTAATTTTTGAAACAGCCCTAGATGACACTTGACCTGTTCTCTTCCGTTTTTCTCTTCTCCTATTCCTCTCTTCAGGAAACAAGCAACTAAACAAACCAAATGAAAAGCAAGATACTAGTTAATGTATAAGGTCAAATGCCTACATAAATTTGGTATAAAACAAATGTTAACCCATATTTTCCTGCCGTAGGCACTGGTAACCTAATTATTTCATCTGATGCATCCATTGTGAATCACGCATGGATATATTTTATCAGGCAGTGAATAGAATATGAAAGGTTGTTTTTCCTTCCAAGATCACATAAAAACTGAGAAGATTTTGAAGGCCTTATACAATAGCAGTTGTAATACAGCAAATAAGTTTTCTGCTTTCCTAATGTACGGTGATTCAAGATACAGAAATGCACAAACCGCTCAAAATCTCAGTCCTGTGACTCTTAGAAATAATAATATAGTTTCAACGAGTGATACATTTTTATTATTATTGCCTGGGTTTTTTAAATTCTTGAATACATGCTAACTAAAACATGAGCTATCCATCTGATTAATAACAAGACATGTCTGTCCATTCTCATGTTTCTCTGTCTTCAATTACAAGAGATCTTTGACAACCACAAGTCAAGGGACTGCAAAGACGGTAGACTTGAGCACTTCTAGGGTCATCCCCTAATCTGCCTTAAAAAATAAATAAAACTGCCCAAGCATTGACCTCCACCAATGTGATTCACGTATTCAATCAATAAACAATTGAGTGTTTTTTTATGTGTCACTGTCTGTGAGACATGTGTGCACCACCGAATAAAAAGTAGAGCAACAGAATAAATGAAATAAAGCCCCTTCCCAAAGAGCTCACTGTCTATTGTGGGGAGGAAGGATAAGGACCAGGATGGGATACCCAGGGAACATACGTGATAGGACTGTGACAGAGCCTTGCTCCGCAAGTTCCTCGTGTGTTTTAGGAATTCACCTAGGCCTTTCTCTTGGCATCTGCATGCCTTAGGCAAGTCTAGTCATTCCCATCAGAAGAAATGCCACAAAGATTAGTTTTTTGCATTTTGGTTTTTAAACCCTGAAGACTCTCCTGCAAACACTCACTCAGCCCTCTGCCCTATGTCTGTGTCTGTGCATCTGTGTGTTATCCACGGTCAGACTGATGTCTGGACCAGTCCCCCCTTCTGCATGTTCCCCCAGGTTCTCCCCAATCACCATTGACGGGATGACAAGCCTTGTGGGAATGAACATCCCTGGTCACACAGGAACAGGCTGGTGTATCTTTGTCTACAACCTGTCCCCCGATTCCGATGAGAGCGTCCTCTGGCAGCTCTTCGGCCCCTTTGGCGCAGTGAACAACGTCAAGGTCATCCGCGACTTTAACACCAACAAGTGCAAGGGATTCGGCTTCGTCACCATGACCAACTATGACGAGGCGGCCATGGCCATCGCCAGCCTCAACGGGTACCGCCTGGGAGACCGAGTGTTGCAAGTTTCTTTTAAAACCAACAAAGCCCACAAGTCCTGAATTTCCCATCCTTATGTATTAAAAAATATATATAAATATATACGAACAAAACACACACGCACACACACACGCACACACGCCCACACACACAAGAGAGAGAAACAAACTTTTCAAGGCTTATATTCAACCATGGACTTTATAAGCCAGTGTTGCCTAAGTATTAAAACATTGGATTATCCTGAGGTGTACCAGGAAAGGATTTTATAATGCTTAGAAAAAAAGAAAAAAAACACAAAAAAATACCTTTGATGCATTGAATGTTCTTTCATAGCTGTCGTTGTTGAATATAATATACATAGATAGCAATGTGCAGGGATTTTAACCCAGCCAGCTAACTTTACTACCTTCCTTGAAGGTGGGTCTTTTTAAGATGACCATTCGCTCATTTGAAGAAGAAAAACAAAAAACAAAAAAAAATAATAATAAAAATAAAACAATTTTTACAAAGTAATGGGATTCAAAGAAAGAAAAAAAAGATTTTTCTTTTTTGTCAAAATGTTGATCCAATCAGATTGGTAAAAAAAAACCCACACAAATTAAAGAGGAATAATAAAAATTGCAAAAATGAAAAAAAACTTTTGCAAATTTTTTTATTTTTCCTTTTTTCTTTTATATCATGTGAACTAAAAACAGTCTTCTGTTAGGGGATGGGGGCAAGGGGGATACCTGATGACATTAACAATTTAATAACATTAACATTGTTGCCAAAGAGGTGGTCTCTTTGCTGAAAATGGGTTTCAAGAAAAATCTATTTTTATAAAATATAAAGAATTTTTACAAGAGAATCTGGATTTGAGAAAAAAATATTTTGACTGGCTAATTTAGGGGAAATTGACAACTTTGTTGCGTTCATACTGCACTGGTAACTTTTTAGAGATCAAGATGTGTGTTTTAAACTGGATTCGTAGACTGTTTTTTGAAGGATGGGCTATAAACAGATGATCTTCATATCTTTTCATAGCATGTAATAATAATAAACAATTATTAATTACTAGGGGAAAGGAGTGTTCGTTCTACCCAGGGTACCACAGTTCCCCACAGTCAAAACCCAAAAGCAAGGAGATGAGTTGAAAGACAGTTTTTCTTTAAGTCATCAGTATGGGATGTCGGCAGAACAAAAAGTAAAAAGATTAATTTTCCTTTTGATCTAAAACTTCCTTAGTTTGAGCAGTAGGTGCTACGAAATTATTTACATATCTTAGTATCATAGTTAAATGTAATGTGTTTAGGAGAGGAAAACAAAAGATACATTTGCTTTAAATTCATTGAGGAATTTTCAAATTCACTTTGTAGCCCATGCTGATAGAATTGGGCTGTGTTGGTACATTTGAAACACTGTTTATGTTGCTTGAAACACTTATTTATTTAATCGCCGATGTGATGATGCCTATGGCCGAGATCAAATATAGCTAGATTGGCTAGACTACTTATTTGTTTACTTAAACTATGGGAAGAAGCATATTATTGTGTCATTCTGTTGTGTGTGTATGTGTATATACAATATAAATATATATATATAAAGTTATTTTTTCTTTGGGTTAATTTATTATAAGTTGTAACACTTGGCTAGTTTTGTTTGTATATGTCTTAAAATGTTTTCTTATGATATTTAAGTGACAGTTAAAGAGGTATCAAGGTAACTTGTGTAGAACTATTGTTTGATATATTGTCATGTTTGTTGTGAATATTTTTTCTTACTGCACAGTAGAAAAATAAAAACAACTGGGTCTTTATTTTAATGTACTTCAGATTGGGGAAAACAAAACAGAGCTAAGGGAACAAAATGACTGAGGGAGCATTCTCCCACGTCCAGTGCACTGATCCTTTTAGTATGTTTGTGCTTTGTACGGTTATATATTTAAAAGAAAAACAAAACAAAAAAAAAATACAAGGATTCATGCTCTTCCCTGGGTAATAGAAACAGTTACTCGCTATGCATAATCTAGTTGATAGTTAAATTTGCTATTGCTTTTCTTGTCTTGTTATATAAAATCTTTTCAATACAAGTTTAGTCTTAATGGTAATAAAACGTTATGGTTATTTATAACTTGTGCTTATTTTGTGCGTTTTTTCCCATGCTGAGCCCACTAAGTGCATGTAGACAGAACTGCTGTTTTCACACCGAAGAGGCATACTTTGTAGTAGTCGTCGTCGTCGTGGTAGACAGGTGACGGAGACCAAGGCTGCATCATAGACTCCTCCTTTACATTTTTTTTCTGTTTTTTTTTCCTCTTTTTCGTTTTGGAAAAAAAAAAAGACACCAGATTTCATTTCAGAGAACACTCGTTCAACATTCAGGGAAAAACCTTTTTACATCACCTGCTATGAATGAACGCAGTTTGCTGGCAAAGTTTTGATGCATTTGCTAAGCATTAGTGGGAAAGGCATGCCAAAATCTCTTCACTATAATGTGTCCACTCTTGGGGGAAAAAAAAAGGAAAAAAAAATCTTAGGACCAGGCAGTTGTATACTTTAGTTATAATGAATGACTTCATGTTAATCTTGCTAGCTTAGATGATTTCTGAGGGAAAGTATTGTAAATGTTTTTTTCCATAATCTCATTGTGTTTGAATTATTTGTACTTTATTTGTCCAGACAATAAATGAAAGTGTGTAGAATGAATCTGAGCTTCCCAGATTTTTAAATGTGTTCATTTAAACTTTTTTTCTGTAGCATCTTCCTATTGCCCCAGTATTTTTATGATTAAACAAAGGAAAAGTAAAATTCAGTTTTGCACCTTAGCCCAGTCTCTCAAAGTCAACTCAGTATTCAAAAGTCATTGCCCTAGTTCCATAGCACTGAAAGTGTGTTCTCCAACCACCAGTACCAGCATCATCTTGGGAACTTGTTAAAATGCAGAATCTCGGGCTGAATTCAAAGCTATATTTAACCCAAACCCCAGGTGACTCACTGGTACTTTAAAGTGTGCGGGACACTGCCCTGGTTGATAACAAGCTGGCACACTTGGCATTATGTTTGGTATTATATTAGTGTCTGTTATTCATTTATAAGCATAGTTGTGACTTGTTCGGAAGAGAAGGAGGCTGTATTTGCAGAGCATCTACTACGTGTCAGGCAGGTTGTTGGGGGTCCTCTACGTTCTCTCACTTTGTCCTCCAGCAATCTGGGAGACATAGAGAGCGCTCTTCTCGTTTCAGAGATGATAGGACTGAGGCTTGATGAGATTAAGTAACTTGAAACACCAAGCATGTTTCCAGCTGGGACTTGAATCCAAGTCTGATTCTACTCACAGCACCTCAGCTCTGAGATGGCAAAGCTTGAGCAATATTAAGAAACTGACCCTGCGTATCAGAAGGGACAACTAAACAAGAAAGGTCACCTTTTAATTTTAACACTCACTTTTGCATAGAAGTAGCAAATATATGACTTTCTTACCTTTGAATAGAAACCCTAAACAAGGACTTATCCATGTATATATGAATAAAGAATATAAAGAACATGAACATGATTTAAGCTAACTTAGGGGGAATAAAACTGCCTAAGGTAACATGAAGTCATATTAAGATATGCCCTGAACTTTACAGATGAGCTTTTTAGTGATTTCCTAATGCGATCACTCATTGATGATCTACCATCTATCTTTCATTTTCTCACTAATTGAAATATACCCCATAAAACATCACCATCCATAAACTGACACGTGAAGAAGAAATGCCCCCACTGAGCTAGCGAAAGGAATAGTCAAATTCTCTTCCATTTCTCATTAGCCCCTTTTTTATTATTACATTAAATTACCTCACTGGTTGGGATAATTAAATTCAGGGCAAAGAATGGGATTTAATTAACCAAGCTAAATATTAAAATTCTTAGTCAGCCGGAACTTCACCTGGTTGAACTTTAAGGTTCTTATTTTAGTTTTATCAGAAATACAAGCTCCTATGTTCCTTTTCTGAAGAAAAGTGGGCATTTAAACTAATAGTTGCCTCCAAGAGTAACAGAGCTTCACAAATATGTATAGAGGGTCTGAAAATGTACTGCCAAACCTATGATAGTTATTACCAATCATCACCACTCCTGCTCCTTAAAAGTGTCATTTTAGTGCACTTTAAACAAATGGATACATTATTTTGGAATTGGGAGTGATGGAATCTTACCAGTTCATATAGTTCTTTCCTCAGCCTCCAACAGATTTATCCTGAAACTTTCACAAGTAGCTGTAGGTGTTTAAATAGATCTTTAAACTACCCATAGAAGGATATTCTACAAACACTCTCTTGGCAACACTTTCCAACATCAGCACCATGTGTCTGCCTAACATCTAATAAAAAATTCATCTTGCTGTGAGTGTAAGCCTGTTACCTTAAATCTCCAGGCAAACATTATATAGTTTCTGTAGGTGTTTGTGGGAAAGGCCTAACAAATCACAAGAATGCAAAGATTATTAAATTTCTTTTAGATCCTAGGAACATTATGTTTGGCTTGGGTGAAAAATTGCATGCCAGAGAAGGCTGAAAGCATTTACTTAGTGTTATTTCTGTCAAAGTGATAGGAAAACAAGAGTGAAAAAAAACATGTGCTGTGTCTGTAACCATCCCACATCATCACTACCAGCATCAAAACTACTTACATCTCTTACCAAGGCTCAGACACTGACCAGATGATGGTTACAAGCCAGAAGTCCTTATCAACTTGAGTCTTGGTTAAATTTCTTTCATCAAGATCACTCCCTATTTGTTCATTTGTAAATAAGATATTTAAACCCCAAAGAACAACATTTAAAAGTACATCTGAAACTCACAAAGTCTTGCAGGACCCCTTCTCAGTCAGGATTTGAGTTTAGCGACCTTAACCTTGTCAAAATCGGGCACTTAATTGCCTTCTGCCATAGATGATTCAGGAAACTTTCAGTTCTTGAAATTGTTCTGCCCTTACTTTCTGTAGGCACTATATATTTGTTCCTTAGCAGATATACAGATGCAAACACAGAGGCAACCATTTGTACAACTGAATAGGAAATGAGTTTTTTCACTTTCACCTATAAATTCAAAAATCATACATGAGAAGACAGCATTAACGGCAGGAGTGTGTTTTCTAAATGGACGAGTCTTCAGCATCTTAATTCGAGGCCATCCTGCCTGGATCCATTCCACAGCCCTAACAAGAGCTCACAGAACACAGCTGCATAACACCTCTACACCCTCCACTGCCTTTGTTCTACCTGGAAAAGGGAATAATAAAAGGAAATTACATTTTATTTCCATGAGCTACAATCAAGTTTTAATATTGTCCAAAAATGACTCATACCATTCCTTTATCTTATTAGCTTTTTGGCATTTTAGGTAATAAGATAATTTCTCATGGTACAGTATTTATGTAAGAATCATATTTCTCCCTGTGCAGATCACTTACAGAAGTGTCTGTTAACAGGAGAGAATGATGCATAATCGGCACTTAAGATTAAAATAGACCTGAGAACATAAAAGTGTTCCTTCAATTAAAGGAATAGCATTTCTCCAGTCTCATCTTTTTTGTTTCTGCAACAGAATGAAAGCTGGCTGAAAATCACTCAACCCTGGATTAATTACCAGAAGGCTTTCCTACCAAGTCCAGCTTAATCTGCTAGTGGCTCAGATGCAAAGCGGACTCGCATGCCACCTCAGGATGCCATGTAATTATTTTAAACAGTTTCAACCAAAGTCCTTGAGGTCTAAGAAATGGTCTCTAGAAAGAGTGCTAGCGTTTATTATCTTTCCAATAGGCCAGGCACTATACATTTAACATTTAGTCCTTCTTCCAACTCAGTGAGGGATATCATCCCCCTTTCATACTGAGCAAAAAAAGACTCAGAGAGATTTGGTATCTTGTGAGAGTGAGTAAGCAGTGAAGATAGAATTCAAACCCAGGCCTGGCTGACCCCAAAGTTCGCTGTTGTACCACCCTGGCTACAAGTCAATCTCCAGAATAATCCTGGGAGGCACACAGTGCAATCCCCATTTAACATCTGACAAAACAGGCTCAGAGACATTAATATCCTGCTTAAAGCTGTACAACATATGTAGCAGAATAGGGATTTACACCCATCTCATCTGCCTCAAACCCATCGTCTTTCCATCAAAGCACACGAATGGCCTTTCAGCGTGACACTGCTGTGTGTTCAACACCCACCTACCTGTGAGGTATGGGAGAGTGGAGATGAGGGAGCCAGCCTTAGTCCTGTCTACACTAGAGTCCTTATTTTGAGCATATGCCTTGTACCAGGCACTGAGCTAAGCACAAGAATGAATAAAAATTCAGCTTTTTTCTTCCACCTATTTTGTGCACAACACTGTGTAATGGGTTGTGACAGGAAACAAACAAACAGAACAGGAATGGAAACTTGGAATTTTGTTACGAAGATAAGACATGCACAACTATTTAGCCATGCCAGGTAGTTTCTGTGCTAGGAGAATTACAGGAAATTTCAAATATCTGTGAGAATTGCAAGGAGTATTCCAGGACCCAGAAAGGAAGAGAGTGTGGCCTGAGTGAAAGAGGATGGACTCTCGTGAAAGAAAGTTCTGGTTTTAAATCCCTGGACAAATCGTGTAATATCTCAGATTCCTGATAAGAGAAGGAAGGAGTAGAGATAAAACATGTCAAGTTCCTCGCACTTGATGAAGAGTTATAAGAATAAACTGTAGCCAGAAAGTTTCCCAGAGGAGAAGAGCTTCGGCCAGGCCCTCTGGCAGGGGGAAGGGGTTTGGTGTGTGCCTCTGGATGTAAAGAACAGAGGAAACCCTCACATAAAGGAGGGAAAAAATAGGGATAAATGTGGGAATAAGCTCTTGGAAATCTCACTTGGCCTCATGGAACTTGAGCGGCTTTTGAAATATAACAATAACTCCAGCTACACACAGGAGAGGTTGTAATTGTCCCTCAGCAACCAGAGACCCCATTGATCCCTGGCTGCTGCAGTGACCCAGCCATTCCGCCTCACCCTTCTGACCCCTCAGTGATCCGCTCCCTTCGCCAGCAGTCCAGTGCTCCCTAAACGAATGGTTCCAATTCAAGAGAGAGGCTATCACGTCGGCCCTGGTTAGTTGGCATTTACAGGTTTAGTTCTTCTTTTCATAGGCCAATCTGGTTCAAATAGCTGGAGCCAAGGCTGGGGTCATGTGCTGCCCAACATGGCCTGCTGGTAAAGAATGGCTTGGTGGAGTTACCCAGGAGAGGGGCCTTGGGGCAGGGCAGGCAGTCTGAACAGCCTGTGCAGTACAGTGGGGAGTGGCTCTGCAAGGTGGAACTGAGGCAGGCCTTCCTGGAGTTGGAGAAGGGATGCTGAGGTAGGCAGCAGTGGGACGACAGCAAAGGAATAAGAAAAAAAGGGTTGGATACTCAGGCCAAGTCAGGGGACTTCTTTAGAAAAGCAGGGTTCCATAAGGCTTTTGACTGGGGAAGTGAGGCCCTTTCATTCCTAAAAAGAAAATATCTGGGAAAATACTGATATCCCCAAGTCCTCCTCTTGGCTATAGGCATAAAATAGAGTCATAAGTTCTGTCTCCCCTAAGATGGGAAATGGATCCAGTCAGACCATCTGTAAAGGGCAGCTCTCCTCTGCTCGTCACGCAGTCAGCTTTATCACTGCCTGCTTAGTTACCCAAGGAAAGCCCTTGGAAGTCCGTTCGACATCTTCATTTGAATCCTTGGGAGAAAAAAGGGCTTTGGGGTGCCAGCCCCCACCCTGCCACACACCCAATGTGGCTAGCCTGACTAGCGCATTATTCCATTCCACGAACGTTAAGATTCCTCTTCTTAAAATGTCCTTCCCTCCAGCCCCAGGCCTCCTCTACCCGAGGCACACACAAGCACACAGGCACCATCCCCATGGCTGATCCTGCTCGCTCAGCTCATGGCTCACTGCCTCCTGAGCGTCTCCCCTGACCCTCAGGCTGGGTTAGGGATTCCTGGGCAATCCCACATCCCTCTGCTTTCTGTATCACAGCACCCTTCACACCTCACATTTGTACTGCTGCATACATGCCCACCTGGAGACTGAGAAATCAGAGGCAGTGGCTGCCGTGGAAGAGTTCACATGTAAGCAGAGAGCCGAAGGACCAGGACAAAGCTAGGGGCCATTTGGGGAGCACAGAGAAAAGAGAAGTCAATTCTAGCTTCGGCAGGGTGGCGTGAAATTGAGGTGTAATAAGAAAAGCTTCCTAGAGATGTTAAGGAATCAGATTTCTCTGATGAATCATGCTTGAGCAGGCAGGTTGGCCAGGCCAGGGGCATCACCCAGGGAAACATGAAAATGACCCATCACTGGGAAGCAGGTTCCTCAGCTCTTTCCCTGATGTACTTCGTGACACTGGGCAGGTCACCGCACCTTGCTGGGCCTCAGTTTCCCAGAAGTCAATGGGAGGTTTTGGACTAGATGGTCTCTGATGATCTTGCTGCCACTAACTCACAGACTCTCATCTTCCTGAATGTTTTTCATTGATTTCAACAAATATTTATTGACCACCTACTATGTGGCACTGAGGATACAATGAGGGGACAAAAAAGATGTTTGTATACCACCAGGGGTGAGTGCTGTTAAGATCAAGAACAGGTTGCGAGGAACAAGAACATGTGCCCAGCTCAGGACAAGGAATGCCCTGGTACTTTTAGGCTGAGATCTGAAGGATGAGGTACATGAGTCCCGTCCTAGGCAGAGGGGGAATAGCATGTGCAAAGGGCCAGAGGTAGAGAAGAGTGAGGTTCAGCTGAAAGGAGCCCAGTGTCTCGGCAGTGGAGGCAAGAAAGGGGCTGGGATGGGAGTGGGAGCAGGGACCTGATCACCCAGGGCCTCGCAAGCCACAGAAAGAGCTTTGCTCTTTCCCTTACGAGTAGTGGGATGGACCTACACTCCAGCCCGTGGATCTTCTTTCAGCCTCAGTTTACTCATTTCTAAAGGAGGGGTGATAAAGTGCCCACCCACATGGCACTAAGAGGAACAAATGCACTAAAACATTTGTGCTTAAAACCCAACCTGGCTGTTAGCAATAACTACACAAATGTTTGCTCCTGTCATCGTCATCATTACTCACGTGGCTAATGCTTACACAGCCCTCAAAATTTAGCGTGGGGACTGTGCTTCTAGAGCTCCTTCCCTGACCTCCCAGACCAGATTACGTGCCACTCCTCTGGGATCCCAAAGCCCCTGTGCTTCCCTCTCTCACCCTGCAGAGTAATTTGCTGTTTACTTCTCTGTCTTTGCCCCTAAACTGTGAGCTCGTTAGGGCCAGGACCGTGCCCTATTCATCAGCATGATTCCAGGCACAAAAAGAATGTCGGTGAAGGTGCTCAGCTACTGAACAGTGTGCCCACCCCCAAAGATATACATGTCCTACTCCTTGGACCTTGACAATGGGCTACCCTACGTGGCAAAGAGGGTTTGAAAACGTGATTCACGTAAGGATTGGGATAGGGAGGTGATCCTGGACTCTCCAAGTAGGCCCAGAATGATCTCAGGAGTACTTCTAAAGGAGGCAGGAGAAGTCATGGTGGGAGCAAAAGGCTGGACCCACACACCAAGGAGCACAGGTGGTTTCTACAAGATGGAAGAATCAAAGAAACGGATTCTCCCAAATGCTCCAGAAAGAACAAAGACCCATCAACATCTTGATTTTAGACTTGTGACCTCTAAAACTGTGCAAGAACAAACTTGTGTTGCTCTAAGTTTGTAGTATTTGTAAGAGCAGCCATGGGAAATAAGAGTGCCAGCCAAGCATGAGGCAGGAGCCAGAGGAAGAATAGATATGGGGAGAAGCTAGTGTTCAGTCCAGGTGGTCCCTGACCCCTAGCATCCGCAGAGCAGGGGCGGCATTTATGATGGCCCCTCTGCCCACCCTCTCAGCATGCCCTCATTGAATCAGGCCCTCCAGAAGCAAGATGCTACCCCAAGATTAGGTTCCTCCCTGGGCTCTCAACGCCTTGGTGGGTGAAGAAGGGGAGAAAAATCAGCAGGTCCAAAGACATCAGCAGACTGCTTCTCTGGCTGCAGAGGATGGAGGTTGGAGTATAATGCAGAGTAATTAAGGGACCCCCGGCCCAGGTGAGCTGTGTTTAATTTCCAGCTGTGCCACCAGTTGGTCTTCAGACCCAGCCCAGATGCCATGGCCACACAAATGCCTGCTGTCCCCACTATTACGTTCCCATATGGCCTGCTGTCCCCACCGCCCCAAGATGGTCATTGCTTTATAGCTGCCTCCATCAGTCTGCCGTGCATCTATGGCTCCTGTTGGCCACCCATCCAATGGCATTGACTCAACTTTGACCTTAGATGTTACTCGGGGCCTCAGTCCTGATACTGATGGAATATCTCAGCTTCTTCGCTCATATCCAGATCTCTAGGGGCTCACCTCTCCCTTGCTCCTCACTCTCAGTCATCACTAGGGATGCACCCTCCCTTTCTCTTATCCCACTTTGCTGGGAGGGAATAGTGCTACCACAGAATTTCTTGGACCCTGAGTTACTTAGTGAAAAAATTTTTTGTGTTTTCTCTGGGGGCAGAGTCAGAGTAAGCTAAGAAGAGCTTTACACTAAGCCCACAAGCAATGCTCCTTCTCTTCAAGCCTATTGCTAGCCTGGCCCTCCGTGCCGCACTCCCTCCTCACAGTGATGGCTTTTTCTCGAGATGCCATTGTCCTCATTTTAATCTGGCTTCCAATGCCCCTAGCCCCAGAACCTCAGTGCTCACCAGATATGCTTATATAGGTCTGAACCTCAAATGTGACAATCCAGGTTCATACTCAAGGAGTCGATGCCAACCCAGGGATGTAGCTAGACATCAGAAGGGCATGGAATGCATGTACAATCCCGAGCCTCCTGCTACAGAATGAATGATTAAGTTATCTAGGCTTCAGTTTCCCTATTTATAAATGGGGATGTCAATCTCAGCTTCATCATCTGACACCAGGAAGAACCTCAGGACAGGCTTGAAGCCCCAGAATATATTGAATAAGTCTAGGAGCTGGGGGAGGGGAAGAAATGAGAGGGAGAGGAAGTTTTCAATCAGGTGCTGAGCTTTCACTGCCAAAAAATTCCCTGCAAACAAACCCACCCCAGCAAAGGAAGCTACTGTCGGCTGGCACACTACAGAGGAGAAGGCGGGCACGAGGCCTCATTAATCCAGCAACTGTGGGATCAGTCACGGATACCCCCAGCCCACCCACTCCTCGCCATCTGCTCCTGTGCCACCGAGCCGAAGGCGTGCGCTCCGGTGGGAGTCCAGCCTGCAGCCGGCAGAAGGGCCTGGACCCTAGGCGGCAGCAGCCTCAGCAGCAGGACTTGTGCGCTCCCTTGAGGCCAGGCTCAGGCCCGCGTGTGTTCCCAGCCCCATCACCGCCCACAGAGCAAGGCCCAAACCTCCACGAAGCTCTGCTTTGGGAGCAACTGAGGGAGAAGCCCCAGTGCTCTGAACAAACAGTAGGCAGAGAAATGGCTGAACTGCCCTAAGAGTCCACTGTGTGCCAGGCACATCTTCATCCTTCATGACACTCCCCCAACCCACACTAAGACTCTGTCCAAAAGGAATCCATCCTAATTCCTGACAACTTCAATATACCCCCGGTGATCCTCCCAATACCCTGGCCTCTCAGTTCCTCAGCCTCCGCTCCTCCTTCCCCCCATTACTCTCTCCTTGCACACACCTCAGGCCTTAATACCTGAATTTCCATTTCAGGCATCTCCCTATCATGCCTACTTCCTCTGCTCCTCCCTTAGTAAACTGGCTCAACCCCCATTAGGACTTCAACTCCTTCCTCCTCTACCCCAATGTCCTCCCTTGCCTTCCTATCCAGTTTAAAGTCCGTGGTCAAACATCTAATGCCCGCCTGGCATGCGTTCTCCATTTCCTTCCCCCTCCCTCATTTCACTGTACTCTCCTGGCTCTTCTAGCACCCGGGCCTTCAGAGTTGAACATGATAACACAAAAATACATTTTAATGTTGATCGGGTTCCCTTTAAATTAATGACCACCAGCCTTCTACGGACCCTGAAACTGCCTGAAGGTCACACTGTATCTCTGCAGTTCGTCCACTCTCCCTCTCTCCTTGATGACAGTTCCCCATTCTCTCCTCTTTCTTTAAGTTTCTAATACTTTCTTCCCCACCCTCATTCTCAAGCCAAGACTCTGCTTCCCATTCCCGCCTTTCTGGCCATCTCTGTTTCTTCCTTGTCTCCATGACATCTAAATATTGAAGGCTGAGTTCTTGAACATTTTCTCTAACTACATTCACACTCCAGAATCACTCATCCAGGGTCATGGCTTTTAATATAATTTATGCTCAGATGACTCCCAAATATATTTCCAGCCCAGATCTCTCCCCTGAACTCTGGAGACATATGTACTATTGCCGAGTTGACATCACCACCTAACCATCCAAAGGGCATCTTTTTTTTTTTGGTATCATTAATCTACAGTTACATATGCAACATTATGGTTACTAAACTCCCCACTTCATCAGTCCCCCCTACCCACCCCATTGCAGTCACTGTCCATCAGCGTAGTGAGATGCTATAGAATCACTACTTGTCTTCTCTGAGTTGTACAGCCCTCCCCGTGTCCCCCAACATTACGTAAAGGGCATCTTATACATAAAAATAACTCCCTTTTACCCTCTTATCCACCCAACCTACTCTCTTGCACATTTCAGCACATAGCAGCACCATCCTTCCAGTCTCTCAAGCCAGAACTCTTGAAGTGACACTTATTCCATTTGTTTTTCTTTTACCCCCCTAGAAAGTTCCCCCACCAGGCAGAGATTGTATCTGTTTTGTTCACTATTGTAAGCTTAGCTCCTGAAAGAATGCCTCTTAGTAGATGCTCAATAAATATTTGCTAAGTAAATGAATAATTAAATTAATTGAATGGAGTAACTTCTGTACCAAACCATTCATCCATCTGTTCAGTAATGAATAATTTAAGATTGTGATAAGGGCTAGGAAAGAAGGTGGTATGGAAGAAAAGACCAGAGGGGCTTTACTTAGACAGAGTAGGGTCTTTTCCCCAAGAAAATGAATTTGAAATGAGACCTGAAGGTTGAGGAGTCTTGTGGAAGAGCCAAGTGGAGAACATCAATGCAAAGGAGGTGGGAAGGAACTTAATGGCTGTAGGAAACAGCAGGTGGCCTGGCCCTGGGGCGGAGGGGGGTGGAGAACTGTGAGGGCAGGGTCAGAGGTGCTATAGATGGGAGGGAAGCAGGCCAGATCATACAGGATTTTGCAGACCCTCCTAAGGAATGCTGATTTTATTTCAAGGTCACTGACTTCTGCATCTTGTCAACTTTCTAAATAAAAAGTATGGAGAAATGTTAAGACCTAAGGATTCAGCTCCCTGTTCTGCCAGGCTCAAGCTATGCAAACTCTAGCAAGTACCTCTCCCTCTCTGAACTCCTTGTCTATAATCTAGTCATAACCATTTCTGATCTGCTTACCTCACACCATTGTCTTCAAGTTCAAGTGAGATTATCCAGGGATCTTCAGAGGTCTCTGTGTGAGAGCTTAAAGAACATTTTAACCAGATTGTTCAAGACGTGGACCTAGCAAAAAAGAAAGCTAGCTATGGCTTGCATTTAAAGAGGTTAAATATGGTTAAAATAAGCAATGGCTGTCTTGGCTCTGTACAAGTTAAAAGGTATTTCCTAACAATGCCTGAAGGTTTCCAGCCAAGAATCCAGCTAATTTCCTGGCATTTGAAAAGGCAGTTGAGCAGTGACCTGCTGCCAGGATAATACCTGGAGGCCAGAATTCTGCCATGGTCAGGCCACAAAGCCAGGGCTTGCTTTGCCTCCCTGACCCCTACCTTAGCCATAATTCTCACTTCACTTTCTCCCTCTGCTAAGTCTTGTAGGGCCTCATCTCTGTGCTCAGGGAGGGTTAAATATAAACCTGGTGAAACTGTAGTCACTGCTGTCTCGAGGTCAGGACATCCCCAAGAAGAATCACAGAAGGAGTAGGACATCTGAATCAGTCTGGCCAGTCCTACGTGCTTTAGGGAACTAAGAGAGCCAGACGATTCCAGGTCCACACAAACTGAGCAGGGTCATAGCTACGGGTGGCTGCAACTCCTCCTGCATCTCCAGTCCATTGCCTAAAGTGGCTAAAAGGAAACCGAGGCGGTTCAGGGAAAAGAATGGACTTCCACACACTAATATGGCCAGGCCTGGCCTATGCATGGGGTCTGGGAACTTGGAGCACAGATAATAATAATGACTGCTTTTCGTGAGTACAGACCAGGAGCCAGGCTTGAATACATTCTCTATAATCCTCCTAACACACTTTTGAAGTACATATTATTTTTCAGGTTTACTTTAGGTAAGGTATCAGAGATGCAGAGAAGCCACATGACTTTCCCAGCATCTACAGTTTGTGGGCAAGCTGGGATTCTAGCCAATCTGTCTGACTCCAAAGCTTATGAACTCTTTCTACTAAGTCTCACTACTTTGCCCAGGGAAATTTGCGTCCTGCTCCTCTTCCAGAGCCAGAGGGAGGGAACATCTAAGGCACCCTGGCAGCGGAAGCCTTTGCTCCCACAGGCAGAAATTTAAGAATAGTTTACCCTCTCAGATTGTTGGAAGGGTTCAGTGACTCAGAACACAGGCCGGCACGAAGTGAGCACCTAGCAAGAGTGGGCCTTAAGTCACTGCCGTCGTCATCGTGACCCTCATCATCGTCACCCAACCAAGTCACCAACTTCCTATGCAGCTTAGGAGACCCAAAGTTAGTCCTCTCCCACTGGATTCAGAGTTAAGGCAGGAATTCTCCACGTGTGGTCCCAGACAGGCGGTATCAGCATCATTTGAGGACTTGCTAAAAATACAAATTCTCAGGCCCACTTCAGGACCTATTCAATTGGAAATTCAGAATGGGCCCCATCAATATCTTTCTTAACAAGCTCTGCTAATGATTTTCGGTCCATGCTCAAGTCTGAGGATCCCTCTGTAAAGGTATCTGCCAGCTAGGGTAACAGATAATCTCCCCCACTCAGCGGCTTGACACACAGGTTTATTTCTCAATCGTATGAAGTCTTAATGGATGTTTCTGATAAGTAGGAAGCTCTTCTCCTAGAGGAAATCTGTAGACCCAGGTTTCTCCCATCTTGTGGCTCCACCATCCCTACAGCCCTGGACTTCTCCGCATCTAGTCAACAGACATGGAAAGAGAGAGAGGGGACCCTCAGTTAGAAGTTTCTGTGGGGCCACACCAACTGTGTAAGAAACTGAGAATGAAGGCAAAATGCTCTGTAAGAAGAGGAACCATGTTGAGACTCTGGTGGACGTGGCAGTGGCCACACCTGGCCCTTCATGACCTCTCCTCTGACTGCCTCTCCGGATTCGTCTCCTGCCTAGGCTCCTTTCACTCTGGAACCCCAAAGTCCTCCATGTTGTGCTACCAGGAATTCTACTGTGTGCTACAGTTTCCCTGCCTGGGATATTCCTTCCACGCTGGCCCTCTCTACCCCCTTCCCATACTCATTGGCTAGTCAACCTGTGCAGGGTCATGTTTCCCATGAAGGCCGCTGTGGTCCTCCTTTACTCTTGGCCCTAGAGGAGGCCCCAGCAGCAGCAGCTTTCCTTCCCTCAACTTCTCTATCCCACCCACAGCACACACCTTAAGGAGTCATGTCTGTCTCCTCACTGCAGTGTTAGCTCCTGGAAGGAAGGGACAAGGTCTAATACATTTGTGTGTCCACAGAGTCAAGGCCTCACACAGAGCTGGCCTCAGTAAATGCTTGCTAAATAAATGGGTGAGGGAGTGAGTGACTGAGAAGGAAGTCTGGGCCAGCAAGGGTCAGGCAATTTCAGCAGCCGATTGTAAGAACTACTCCTACAAACACTGGATGAGAGAAGTATTTCCACTTGCAAGTGTTACATTCTCTCCTGTCACTGTAGAGAACAGCTGAACCTGCAACCAGACCTGCTCCCGTGAGGTGTTGGGGGACGTATGCTGGAGTGACACTGGTGACTGGTGCCGAATGTCATTGGGGTTTTCCCAGGGGCCAAGGGGAATGTGGGTAGTGGGTCAGAGAGAGAGAGTCAGAAATGTGAGATGTAACTAGTAGGAAGGGTCAGAATATCTCCTGTAGCAGAAGTTGGCCATCTGGGAGGACCTGCAGCTGGAAAAAGGACCCCAGGCCTTGGCTTAAAGATCAGAATGGTTCTCTGGAAGGAGAGAGAAAAGAACAAGGCAGGGCCCAAGTCTGGGAGAAGTCTGGTGCAGCAGGATGGTCAGCAAACAGGACTGGGCAAACACGGCTCCATGCTGAAGCCTGGCTACCAGAACTGGCCATTTCGTTCAGGATCTTCCTCCTAATGAGGCAACTTAATGCTCATCCCAGAATATGTGAACACAGGGCAGCCAGGCCAGAATGCCTGCCACGGAAGGGGTGTTAGGAAGCCTCTGTCTTCTCTGAACTCTGAGCAACATGAGGGCAGGAATAGTGTCTGCCTTATTTACCAATAAAACCCAAGCAATGTGATAGGCACATAATAGATACTCAAAACTTTTTTAAAAATTGGTAAATAGACATATGGAAGATGGATAGATGGAGGGACTATCTCTAATTACTTTTCTATACATGAGACTAAGTTCTGGAATTTGGAGAGAGGTCCAGGAAAAAGAAAGGGGACAAAAGAAGAATTGAGCTCTAATGATATGACTGATACTGTGCCAAGAGCTGCACTAAGGAACTGAAAATCCTACAAATAATAAAATATAATTTTAAGACACTCTAATAAGAAAGACCTAATATCTGATCTTTCTCAGTCCTCCAACTACTGAATATGTCCCTGACGTCTTTTCTGATTCTGGCTCTCACGGGCCACCCATTTCCTCTTTGGGGACCAGGCTGGGCCTGGGGAGAATGCCAGGAAGGCAACAGGGGATGAGATTTCCCAGGCATGCGGAGAACCAAATGCTTTGAGTGAGGTGGCCCACAGCTGCCCGATGGGGAAATGACAGCGAGCAGCAGGCAGGAAGAATAAAGATGAAGAATGGAAAGGGAGGATAACTAGCAGCCGAGTGGATCAGAGGAGCAGAGTGGATGGGCACGGAGGGTCCTGACTTAGGCTTTGAAGGGAGGCGATGTGAGAGCTCCCCACATGGTGACTGTCAGGTGGATCTTCTGGCTTCAAGAAGCTGAACAGACTGGACAAGAAAACTGCAAGAAGATTCATATTTCTGGCACCAGATGCTCCTCCAGATTCCAAGATTTGTAGCTCCTGCTGTGTAAAATGCCAAGGACTAGAGTGGCTCACTGTCTTGGCCCAATCCAGGGTTCTACTTAGACAAAACAAAACTAACTGAAAGTGAGAGTGAATGGGTTCACAACCTGCCCAGCTATGTATCTCTAATAACTGCTTATATTTGGCTTCATGCCAAACTATGGCTGTCTCTGGGAGCCCCAGAAGGCAGGGACTGTCTTCTCTCTATCAACCACAATCCTAGGCTCTTCTACCCCCAGACCTGGTGAGACAAACTGCTCTCAACTGTGTTCACATAAGATGGGATTTTAAAGCAGCTGCTCACACACTGAAAGCCCTGTGTTCTACTGTGGAACTTGGAGCCTGAGCAGGGGTGGGAGAGGCTCCATCCCTGCCATCAGAGCTCCTTTAGGGCAGTGGCCAGAGTCTAGCACAGGGCACTCAGGCTAGGACTCTGCTGCACCTCCACACCAATGACTGTGTCTCTTGACAGGATCTCTAATGCTTTGATTAAAAAAGAGGCCCCTAGACCCCTGAAACTTAGTGATTTGCCCACCTCCATAGCAAGCCAGCAATTCTCTCTTTCAATTCCCCTATATCCCCATCCTAGCCAGTGGCCATTTGTTCCTTCATCATTTCGAAGAACCTGATGGAGTCCCCAGCCCCACCCCACATACATGCACCGACTCTCCTCCAAAGTGAGACACAGGCGCTGGGGAAAGACCATGGGTTTGGGGTCAGACCTAAGCTCAAATCCTGACTGTGCCACTTACCAACCTCACAACAGTTGGTTTCTTTGTCTAGTAAAACAGAAATAAAACTTTCAACCTCAGTGTTACTCTGAGGGTTAAATGAGAAAATGTATATAATAACAGTAAATAAAGAAAGCTGCTTTTTGTTGTGGTAATCTAATGGTCACCTGTCAAATCTTTCCTACTAGACTAAAAGGTGCCGGAAGGTAAGGACATGGCTTTTTGTGAACACTGACTTCAGAGCCCCAACACCTAGGACAGGTTCCAGAACCTAGTAGGTATTTAAGAAATATTTGTCAATGAATATAGTTTTGTTAATATTAAAAAAGACCCTGATACAAAGCAGGTAGCACAGACATGCCAAACCAAACTTGATCCCTCTTCTCTGAAACTGGCATCCAGTTGTCATCACCCTTACACACATCAAGAACTGGACACATTATTGAAATCCCACACAGTGACTTCCCCTCCAGCTGCCCTTCAGGCTACAATGGGATGACAAAGATCTGACATTAAACAATTATTAAAACATCCTTCTTGAGTTGGCATTTTTTAATAGTTGCCTGATTTACCTGGAGTTTGGGTTTAATTTCAGGAGGAGTGTGGGCTTGAGTTTGGTTGAGTTGGATTTACAGAGGGAGGACCAGATAGCTAGGTCCCTTCCACTCACTGAAAGACTTGCTGGCCAGAGAACTCCCAAGCAAGACTAGGCTAGTCAGACAAAGCAGCACGAAAGGGCACTTGGAAACCTCTTTGCAAAGGAAGAGGAAGTCATGGAGCAGGAGTCAGAGAAGGCCTCATTCCAGCTAAAACTCCCAGCATCTCTTAAGGGCCTCAGGACACAGGTCAAGATGGTCAACTGGTAGTCAAGCCTCCCAGGATCTGTCCACACCTCCAGTCTCTGCAATCTCTTCTCCTTTCCCAGCTGTGACCCCCCACCACTAAGCACTCCACTGACATTATGGACCTCAGGGCTCTTCCATCTTCTCTTGTCCAGGGCCCAGTTTTATTTCTTCTCCTGGGAAGTGGCCTAGACAGAGCTGGTCTAGTCCATCAGCCAACAAATATTTATTGGGGACTAACTGTGCACCCAACATGGTTCTAGATGCTGGGGATAAAGCAGGTAACAAAACAGATAAAATTCCCTGGCCTCAAGGAGGAAACAGACAATTAATGACCACATAAACGATATTGCCTTTTAAGTAGTGATGATTGCTTACCATCTAAGTTCCTTTTCCCTTTTTGCTAACACTACTGAGTGAAGGTGGCAAAACAGAATTTGTCCTTGATTCAATATATAGTTTGTGAAATATTTTTGGTGTTCTAAAGACACAAGAAAACACCCTGTACCTTCCCCTACCATTGCATGGAGATCCATTAACTGATATTTATAGCACATTATGTTATCTTTCTGCCTAGATAGGGAGCTGCTTGAGTACCGGGACAGAGTTTGATTTTCACAAAGGCACTAGAGAGTATCTGCTGAAAGACTGAGGGAAGGATTATGCCAACTCTGGGCTGTCTGTCCACTGACCCCTAGTTGTAAAACCTTCTCATCTTTTTCAATCCTTCATTTCTTTTCTTCCCTACAAATTTCTGCTACTGTTGTAGTGGACCTGTCCCAGTTTCCAAAAGGGTCTACTGGAAGTAAAATCCTTTTGAGCTGAGATCCCTGAGGACATTATAGCATACTGGAAATAAGCGTGGTTATTTTCCAACCCAACTCCGTTAAAATAATTATTGCAAAAGTCATCATCTACCGAGCACCTTCTATTACCAGGTACCATGCTAGGTCCTTGACATAGAGTGTCTTTTTAATGAATAAAAAGTTCTCCTTGGTAATCTTCACAGTGCCAATAACTGTAGGAAATACATGGAAATTACTAGCTGCTATCAATATTACTGCGTCTAGAACTACCGTTTTCCCCTGCATTAGAACAATCTGAACATTGTTAAGCAAAGACATCTAAGCAATTTTAAAATTATTTGAGTCATGACAAAGAGACTCACAACTGAAATATTTACCTTTCAATTCCAGGTGAGGATGTTCCAAGAGATGGAAGATGTGACAAGTTCCCACATCGTGTGAGCATCAGAGAAACGTTCCCCTGACAACTCACGTGCAGAGATAGGAACTGCTGATTAAGGAGAGGATTAATTTTACTTCCTAGTATTTCCACCAGGGAAATATTCTTAGATTTGTACAATGGTGAGGCTGGAAGGGTCCTCTGAGATCTCCTGCTCAGCCTCATTGCTTTATGGATGGGGAAACTGAGGCCCAAAGATCAGACATGAGTCTTAATCGCTCAGACTATCTCCTTATACTCCCCACTCCACTCCATCCTCCACACTAGAGTGTACTGAATAAACAAGGGGATAAAAGTAAAGGGGGTATCTGAATCTTGATTCATCCATTCGTTTACTCAACAAATATTGAGTATTTACCATTTGCCAGACACTGTTCTAGGCACTGGGGATAGAGCAATAAACAAAGCAGACAAAAATGTCTGCCCTCATGGATCTCATATTCAAAAGAGAGGAAATAGACACTAAAAATAAATTCAATCATGCATAAATTCATAGACTGTTAAAAGGTCATAAAAGCTGGAGAGAAGAATAAAGCAGAAAGGAGATAAGGAGGGCCAGGGAGGAAAGAGGGTGGAAATTTATGTAGGCTGGTCAGAGAAGGCCTCACTTAGACAGCGCTGAAAGCAAGCAAGGGAGCCGTGTGGATATACAATGGACAAAATCCAGACAGAAGGAACAGCAAATGTAAAAGCCTCGTGTGTCCAAAGAACACTGAGGCCAATGTGGCTGGAGCACAGTGAGTGAAATATAAGATTTTTGGACTTGAGTCCAGAGAGGTAATGGCGGCTGGGGAGGGGTCCTATGCCTTCAGTGGCTGGTTTCCTCTCACATTCATCCTTGTCTGTCCTGCTCCCTTACCTCTGGCGTCTGGCTGGTTTGGCCAATGGGAAGGCACTGGCAGGAGATTAAGAGAGGGAGGAAATTAAAGCCAGACATATCTCCCACTCTTTCTATTTCAAGTGGCAACTAGCAGGGGCCACAGCTCCCCAGCTCCTATCAGACAGGCCTCCTGTGGTTCCAGCTCCAGTGGGGCGGCTCTGCCCTCGGGCTCCAGTGTCAGGGCCCCTCCTGTAGTCCTGCATGCCCAGGGGAAGCGGCAGCAGCCTGCATTTGCTCATTGCAGACTTGCCTCTCCTTCCTTTGGTTGCTCTTTCAGCTCTTCTAAGGCCTTTGTAACTCACTCCCTGTATTAAATGATCTTTACTGAACTACCTGGGGTGGCTTGTGCTTTCCCAGCTGGACATTGACTGATATTAGATCTATAGGCCTCTGTAAGGCTTGAGTTTGACTCTAAGTGAAACGGGCAGCCATTGAAAAGTTGATGAAGGACCGCGATGAGGCATTTGTGTTTCCATGAGCATTTCTTGAATTGAAGACATCTGTACAAAGTCACACAAAATGTGTTTTTAGGGTTAAAATTAGCTACTGTACTGCTCCTCTGCTCTCTGGAGTTCAGTAAAAGGTTTTGAGGATCCAGAAATTTCAAAGACAAGAAAAGGTATTTACATACACCTAAGGAGTTTGCCCATGACTCCAACTCTTTGAAGACTTTAGAGGTCAGAAGGGGACATGGCACTGCTAAGAGAAATGCTTTTCTCTGTTTGATTTCCCAGGAGTGCCAGCAGAGATAAAGAAGAAAAGCTAACCCTTAGGAAGCCCTTGTAATTCCCGAGGCACCCTGCTAGGCGATTTCATATCCAATGACCCATTTAATCCTGCAAGGACACTACTCAGTGGATATTACTATCTTTGTTTTGCAAACAGAGCTTCTGAGTTTCAGAGAGGTTAGGTAACTAGTCTAAGGTCATACATCCTCCTATTCCACCAACAAGTGGCTCAAGGATCAGTCCCTCAGGGTGGCCATCAAGGAAGGGGAGTGCAGGAGTCTTTGGGTAAAGTCATTGGGCAAGAGCTCAGGTCTTTGAACTAAGAGTCATTTTGCCTTTTTGAATCTCAATTTCCTCTTCTATAAAATAGGAATAAATATCCATCTCAGAGGCTAGTTTTTAGGGTTAAAATTAGCAACTGTATCATAAAGACTTTGTTTTTTAAAGCTCTGTAACAGAAGTTCCTAACCTGAGGTCCATACCTGAGCATTGTGGTCCATGAACCACTTGAAAATAATGCTAAAAATTGTATTTACTGGCCTAGATGTGCAGATCCCACTGACTTCCTCACGCTTCCTTTACAGATAAGCATCTTGCTATGTGGATAACGGTCCCATTGTTTAAAGAAAGCGTTTTAATACAACATGGCTCCCAGATGTTAATCAACTAACTACTGTGTAAAGTATGTACTCTGGACTTTAGTGGTAATTCAAAGGATTTTCAAGGGTAATTTCAATTACATGTGATTTTTGCCTCACAGATTGTATTTAGAATACACCACATAATGTGTGACGACTCTGTGCGTTTGTGGCAGGAGGGACACCTAGCAGCAGATTCTCAAAGGAGAAGGGGACCCAAAGTTGGTTGGGAAGCACCATTCTAGACAAATACTGCAAATACTACAATGTTAGCAATGATGAGCATGCTGTGGTGACTGTCACTGCATATACATTTACACAAAATGTGTTTTTAGGGTTAAAATTAGCTACTGTACTGCTCCTCTGCTCTCTGGAGTTCAGTAAAAGGTTTTGAGGAGCCAGAAATTTCAAAGACAAGGAAAGGTATTTACACACACCTAAGGAGTTTGCCCAAGACTCCAGCTCTTTGAAGACTTTAGGGGTCAGATTTTGCAAACAAAGCTTCTGAGTTTCAGAGAAGTTAGGTAATTAAGAGTACCTACTATGTACTATATACTAGGTATAATTCAAGAGTGAATTAGAGAAATCCATGTCCCCACAGGTTTCCTAGTACTGTGAGGATAACAAACCATATGTAGCTGTCAGGTTTCTTGGAGGAGGTAGAATTTAAGCTGGATCCTAAAGGTTTCTAGGAATTTTAATGGGAGAAGATGATAGAAGGGTCTTCCAGGCAGAAGGAGTGTCTTGAGGAAAGGACTGGAGTAGAGAAAGCAGCAGGGCCTGCTTAGAGAATGCTTAGGTGTGACTGGGATATAGGCTGAGATGTGAGATGGGCAGGGAGGAGGCTGAGGACAGAAGTGGGGAGTGACTATGGAGACCTTCATTGTCAGCCAGGATACAAACTCTCCTTTCCCTCCCCATTCCCATGACTCAGTCAGCCCTTTCTCTCCCCCAGCACTAATTCCAGGGTTGAATACCTACGGATGCTTTAGGAGAGGAAGATTCTTAACCTAGGCAAAACAAGACAGACTTGGATTCTATTCCTGATCCATCCATTATGCATCTGTGTGACCTTGTGCAAGACCCTCCCCATCTCTGAACCTCAGCCTTCTCATCTATAAAGTGGGATTAGCCATACTTCTCCTGCCAATAGTACTCAACTGGGTGTTTGGCACTTAGTGGAAGCTCATTTCATGTTAGTAGAACTGGGCTTTTGAAGGACATCAAGTGAGGTAGCAGATGGTCAAGAGATCAGGAAGAAAGACCAAAGACAGTCTCAAAGTCCTGAGTTATTGCCCTGGTCACTAACCTTAGGCAGCTCTCACTCCATCCGGAGGCAGCAGATTCTCAGCCCTCTTCCATCAAACCAGTCAGTCTCCCTCTGCTGCAAAGGAGACAGGAAGGAGATTCATCCATTGCCTGGGCTGACGCCAGACATTGAAAATCTCCCAGCGCATGGTAATGCCACTGACCCTTGCTGAGGTGTCCTGGGTTTTCAAACAAGTTTATTTGACTGATTCACCTCTGTTGAAAAGAAATGTTACATTATTGATACGAAGAACTACGAGGAAAAAAAGTCATCCAACAACAGTTCTCCCAAGGCTTCAACTTTAACAACTTCTGTTTAGGTTTGGGTGACATACCCGTCTTAAGCCAGCTGGCCACCATCTACTCACTTGATTATTTAACAAACGCTCACTTTGAGCAGCTCCTGAGCCAGGCCCCCAAGAAAACAGAGCAGACCCTGTACTAATGAAGCTCCTAGTCTAAGGGCAAGAAAAGGGCTGAATCAGGGACTCAGAAAACTTCAGATATTAAGGTGTAAGAGGACATACTATGGTGTAGCCCAGAGTGCTGTGTGAGTCAACGAGAACACTGAGTAGCCTGAGGTGGACAAGGCCATAGAGGTTTTGAAAATACCAGGCCCTCTGCAGGCTGGGCCCAGCTACAGCCCCAGGGCTCCCTTCCAGGAGACCTGCTCACACCATCTGCACCACCATGCCAACGGCTAGTAGCCTTCCATCTGCACCAGGCCACTTCATGCATTCACACCCGTGATAATAAAAATAAGACTTGGAAATCAATGAGTGAAGCCCCTTCCTATAAAAGGGTTCAGACAGATTCTCACAGAAAGATGCTGGAGCTCATGGAATGAGTAGCAGTTCACCCAAGGAGGGGGCCAGGGGCTCTTTTGGTACATGGGTAGAAAAGAGAGTGTGTGCAGGGAATGGTATGGACTTCAGTATAAATGGAGCATAAGGTAAGCGTGGAGGAATGTGGGAGCTGAAGTTCGGTGGAGGGGCAAGGTGGCCAAGGGCCTCACATGCTAGGCTAAGGAGTTAGGACTTTATCCTATAGGTGATGGGGTGTCCTTCCTGGGTGTTAAGCATGATAGTGACTCGATCAACCACCATAAAAACCCCACGGTCCTTGAAATAATTTCAGAAGAGGGTAGGCTTCCATAACTGGTGGAGAGAGCTAAAATCTGACCCAAAGGCCAGAAAGTGCAGTTCAGGCCCCTGCAAAGCCCCAGCCAGTGAGCAATGCCTCCCACTGCTACCCTGCCAGGGGCCCAGAACTTCCCAAGGACACCCTTTCTTGATGGCCTTTGATGTTTCTAGTATTTCTCCCCCACCCTCCAAAACCATCACCTTTCAGCAGGTTCTGCGCCAAGGACAGATTTGATGGCAAGCAAATGACCCACTGGAGAAATAAAATGCTTGTGGGTCTTCAGCAAGGAAAGCTGTTGGGGTTTAATATTATCATTACTATTATTTTTCTCTAAGCTGAACAAGTGACAGGACATAATAATATCATTTATTCTAACTTCCTCTTGCAAATCAGAACTTTTTAATATTTTCCTTTCAAATGAAAATGCCATTTATCATTATCAAATGAAGTGCTAATGAAAACAACATGTATAAGAAACACATTCACACAGCGGAGCATGATGGAGCACCTTGTCAGCAGTCCATAGTCTTGCCGTTAATTTGATTTCTGCCAAAATTCACTTAAGTGAGACTTGGGGATTTTTTTCTCAGTGCTCCAGGCCCTTCTACTGAGGTCTGTTTACTTCCCCTTCCCAAGAAAGCTCTGAAATCCCGAGCCAGTTTTAATCTGACTTTTAATGGAATTCCGATTGATTGCCTGAGGGATGTATGCATGTCGGGGAGCATGGGGGATTATGCTGGCTTGTCTGTGTGTTATTGCTCATTTCTTTCACCCAACACATATTTGGCTGGTGAACTTTGGTTGTGTCCTCATTTAGGTATGCGTGTGTGTGCATACCTCAATCTGGGTGTGCCTCTCTAGGAGATTATTGTTTGTGTCCTTAAGCCACAAGGACAGTAATCATATCTGTTTGTTCCTTCCTGTAGACCCAGTGTCTTGGCCTATTGCCTGACACATAGTAGTTGCTCAATAAATATTTGTTAAATGAATACTAAGTGAATCAGTCTGCATGTCTTCATGAGGCATATGCTTTGTCTCTATAGGTTCATATCTATGTCTCCATGGACTCATGTGTTTCTATTTACATGTGTGGTACCTTTGGGGCAGAAACTACCCCTCAATGTGTAGTGCTTTGTACAGTGCCTGGCACACGGGAGGCTGTCAGTAATTACTTGTTGAGTGACTATGTCTTTGAGTTTCCATATGTTTTTCCAATTGAGACAAAATTTACATAACATAAAATGAGCCATGTTTAAGTGTATAGTTTAGTGACACTTAATACATTTGTGATGTTCTGTAACCATCACCTCCTTCTAATTCCAAAACATTTTCATCACCCTGAAAAGAACCCTTGTACCCATTAAAGAGTCACTCCACAGTCCCCCTCTCTCAGCGCCTGGCAAACACTAATCTGCCTTGTCTCTATATGGATTTACCTACTCTGGATATTTCATATACATGGAATCATACAATAAGTGATTTTTTGTGTCTGGCTCCTTTCACTTAGTACAGATTTTTAAGGTTCTCCATATGTGTTTTTGCATCTGTGCATATTTAAGTCTGTAGGTGTGTATTTGTGTGGGAGATATTCAGCACCACTGCTGTGTCCCTAGGACCTAGCATAGGGCCTAACAAAGAACAGATGGGGCATGAGAAAAATTTCTCTTGCCATTACTCCATCCCCTGCCCAGCCTGGTACCTCTGAGCCTTTGCAAACACTACTCCTCAGCCCAGTCACCTTTCCTCACCCTGACCTCTGCTGTTCCTGGGCTACCTCTGAATGACTCCCTGGAGATCTGCCAGGCAGCTTTTCCCAACCCAGGCTGGGTTACAAGAACCCCTGACCCTCACGGCCTTGGTGCTTTCTTTAGTCACTGCCCTGCCCACTGTGCAGTCATCAATTTACTTGTCTCTCTCCTACTAGGTCTATAGTGCCTAAAGGACAGGAGCTGCACCTTCTTCCCCTTTGCTGTCTCAGTGCATAGATGATATTTTAGCTTATAGTGGGTGTCCCATAAGAGTTGGTTAAAAGAATGAATCAATTTTTAGTAAAAGACATCCCACATACAGAGAACAGCCTGTGCAAAAGCCCTGAGGCATAAAAGAGTGAATTCATTTTTTTTTAAACAGCAGTAATTTGGTATGACTTGAAACGTGGTGTCTGTGAATGAGGAAGAAAATGAGAATTTAAATAGGAAGCAAGAAGTAGGAATGGGCCTGACATGGACCACCCTGAAGACAATGGGAAGTCCCAGAAGAGGTAAAGCAAGGCATATCACAGCCAGATTTATGGGCTAGAATTATTCCTCTGGCAAGTAGGTAGACAGTGGGGTGGAGAGGACCAGAATGCATGAGGAGGACCATGTAGCAGACTACTGCAGAAGTCTGGGCACGTCCTGAGGGTGGCTTCGTCCAGAGTGATGGCAGTGGAATTGGAGACAGGGACTTGAGCAGTGCTCAGCAAAGTGTGGCCTGTGATCTGGAACTGATCAGGGAACCATCACCAGTCCACAAGAGGTACAAAAGGGGGAAGGTGAGAGTAAGGACTTAGCAATATTTGTAGCAATTTGACATTGCTGAGACATTTCTACTATATTTTACAAAAGTACTGATCCAGAACATATTGGAAATGGAAAATGAAAAGTCTTGCGCCACAGATAGTTTAGAAGACATGCTAATGAATGGGTTGTGTTGGGGAGTGGGAGAGAGAGGAAGCAGGGAGGCCCCCAGCGGGACTGTCAATGACAGGGGCCATGTCTGAAGCAGCTCTGCATCCTCAGGGAGGAAAGCTTTGGAACGCCCCCAGTCCATCAGGAGCCGATGACCCTGAACAATGTCAGGGCTCCCACAGGATGTCAGGAACGACATCTTAGCCCATTCAGGCTGCTATGAAAAATCCCATAGGCTGAGTGGCTTAAATTTTTAAAAAATTATTTCTGGAAGTATAAATCCAAGATCAAGGCACCAGCAGCTTTGGTGTCTGATGAGAGCCCGCTTTCTGGGTCACAGACAGTCAGATCCTCACTGCGTCTTCACAGAGAGGAAGGGGCTCAGGAGCTCTCTGGGGTGTCTTTATAAGGGCCCCAGTTCCATTCATGAAGTTTGCCCTCATAATCTAATCGTCTCCCAAAGGCTCCACCTCCAAATATATTCACATTAGGGGTTAGTTTTCAAAATACGAATCTTGGAGGGATACAAACATTCAATCTATAGAAAAAGTTAGGACAAAAAGCTGGGTCCAGAAAGAAAATGGGACCTGGACCTACATGGCCATGAGTCACAGAGGAGTCCAGCGATGTTTCCTTCTCCAGCTTCCACCAGCTTTGCACTTGCTCTGTTTGAAGACACAGGATAGTGTGAGTTTCTATGGAAACTGGGAGTCATGATGGACTCCTCCCTGTCCTTCACCTCCACAATCAGTCACCAAGCACATGGTCTCAAGAGTAAGTACAGTGGGGGGTTGAAAGCACAGACCTGGAGCCAGATTGCCTGAGTTTGAATCCTGACAGCACTACTTGCTAGGTATATGACTTTGAATATGATACATACCCCTCTAGGCCTGTTTCTTTGGGGTATTGTGAGAGCTAACTTAGACCAGTGCTTGGCATATGGTGAGAGTTTTATGTGTTCACTGTTATGGTTCCTGTTATTATATCAGCCCCTTCTACTTTCCAAGCATCTCCTGAGCAAACCTGCCCCTCTCTCCATTCCTAGTACCACTGCCCCCATCTAGGCCACCACATTTCTCCCCAGACACAGCAGCAGCCTCTTCCTCAGTGGCCTCCCTGTCTTGCACTGGCCACAGAACAATTTTCCAAGTGGTGAATCCAAGCTCACAGACAAAACTCACGAGGCCCTTCACGATTCTGCCCTTTCCCACCTTTCCCAGCCTCTGCCACAGCTGCCTTTGCCTCCATGTTTCAGCCACTTGGGCCTTTCTCAGTTCCCCACGTGGCTTTTGCATATTCGGACCCCTCTGCTGGGCCAGCATCCCCAACTCCTTCATCAAACCAGCTCCTCTGCCTCCTTCAAGTCTCAGCTTAGTAGCCGCTCTTTTGCAGGTGCCATCCCTGGCTCCCCAGGCAGATTTAGGAATCCATATTCGGTGTTCCCACAAGCCCTGTGCCTCCTTAACATGGCACTGACCACACAGGGATGTCTTTGCTGTTACATACCTGCCTCCCCAGACTGTGAGCTCCTCCAGGGCAGACCCTGGGCCTGAGCCATCTGTGTAGGTGCTTGATAAAACCAAAGGAAATGGGATGGAATTGGAACCAGCCCAATATTACATTTTAAGAGGCAGAAAGCAGAATGGAGTGACTGGATCCACTTCTGCAGGAAAGGCTCGTGTGTGGGCAGGGGGAGCAGGAGATGTTCTTTCCTCACACCGTCCTCTTCCTGCTGCCAATCCCCTCCCATTCACATCAGTCTCGGGTGTCGATTCCAGATGGGCCGGGCCTGGCAGTGGCTGCCTAGCTGTGTGCCCACCACTCGTGGGCGCCCAGAAAACACTTGCAGACAGGAGTCGAGCGCCACACAGCAGTCCAGCTCTCCGACTCCTACCACAGGGCCTTGGAGGCAGGAGTAGCCGACAAGCAGAAGGTGGGCCACTGGAATCAACAGTATTTCTGGGTCTCAGTCTTCTCCTCTGTAAAACAGAGTCAAAAACTCCTACCTTCATGGTTGTCATTGGGAAGTGAAAGAAATCACAGATGTGAGCCTGTAGCGGGCACTTTCTACTCCTACTTGACCCCTGCTAACTTTCTTGACACCCCAAGGGAAACTGAGGTGATAGAGTGAGGAAAACCACAGATTTGAGTAAGATCGCACTTCAGCGCAGCATAAATAGACAAGTCCTCTACAAATGTACAATATCTTCCAAGCATCCAGATCGTTTTTAAAAGCCTCCATGGGTGGTGAATGTGGACACTGATTAGTAATGGTTGGAAAGAAGAGATACACAGTTCAAGAAACATAGGATTGTGTGTATATGGAAGGGAAGTGAATTGAAATACCAACTGCCAACAAGAACTAACATTTACAGAGATGACTGACTTTGGACAGGGACTGTGTTAAGCGTTGTTATTTAAGCTTTACAACAGCCCTGTGAGGATGGTGTTATTATTATTCCCACTTTACAGATGAGAAAACTAAGAATGAGTTAAGTAATTTGCCCAAGGATCCATTAATGCAGAGTCAGGATTTGAACGCAAAGCTATCTGATTCCTAAGCTCTTGCTCTTTTCATCTTGGGCTGGATGTTGTCCTTGGTCTTTAGTCCTACATCTGTTGTTGTGTACTCTTCTGTGCGCCACAAGGGGCTGGAACTCGCGAACTACATTTCTCAGGCTCCCATGCCAGCTGTGCTCTCCTTTGGCCCTGCGATTGAAAGGCACACATGAGCCATGCAAAAACAAGGGGGAATTGAAGTCATTTCTGGCTTCTGTCAGCTATGAGAGTATGGACTCTTGGGTCGTAGAAACTGAACTGACATCAGTTCCAGTAATGACTGTGGGGGTGCAGCCTCCACTCTCCCCCTTTTACTACTCCTGACCAAGGAGCAGTAATGCCTTCCTTTCAGTAATGGTTTCAGGGACCACCCCTTTTATTTCCACTTCTGCTTTCCAGCCCATCCAATAGCTTTGTAACAAAGTCTCTCTGCTTGAAATACCCAGACAGGTTTGTTTCTTGACTGGACACTGGCTGACACAGTATTGCTCTTTCTACTCCTTGAGTCAAAGGGAAGAACCAATTATAGGATCAAGGGGTCAAGCTAAGGGCAAGACTGAGGTCTCTGTTAGACACCAGAGATCCATCAGGGAAACTGAGGCAAGCATCATTTGGGCCAACATCAAGAAAGGAGGATGTGGGTCAGAGGGTTCCCAGCAAATGTCCAACCTGCTAGGCTTGGGATGTGAGCCTATATCCAGAATCCACCCACTCTTGAGGCTGAGCCCAAAAGCCATCCTCCCAGCATTAGGGTGGCTCAGGGCTCAGGTGATGCAAGAGAGCCTTGAGCAGGCTATGAGATGCAAGAACAACAGAATATGCATGTTCTCCCTGCCTCCAATACCGCTAGCAGCCCATACACTTTGTGTTGACTATTCTCTTCATTTGGGAACTTGATTGAGAGCCACCTTTGGAAATTAAACAAACCTGGGTCCACCTTACTTACCATCTAGTTCTGTCAGTCACTTAGCCCCTCTACTGAAGTGTCAGTCTCCTCGTTTATAAAGTGGGGATGTCATGCCCACTGCAACAGTGTGAGGATTGAGTGAGATTATGTGCATAAAATACCTAGCTCGGGTCCTGCCCCATTGCAGATGCTTAATAACTGTGCATCCCCCCACCCTTCTGAATCATAAGTTCCCTTATTTGGTTATTTAACATATCCTATGTGTTTTTCAAGCTCCATTACAAGGTCTGGGAAAGTTAAGATCATGTTCATAGCCTTCTTTGCCTTACCCAGAGCACCTGGTTCACTTAAAAATAATAAATGCCTTTACTATTATATAAATCTTCACATTCATAAAAAGAAAAAGATGGGAAAAGAGAAATGAGGTTTCTCCATTCAGCTTGAACATGGTGCATTGAGAGAGATTGCAACTTTAAAATCTGCTTGATTTATTTTAGTATAATTCATTCCTCTGTCCCTACCTTTCTCTTTCCTTCTCTCTTTTCCTTTCTCCCACAAATATTTATTTTCTAAGCCTGGAGACACAAATATAAAGAAAGTATACTCCTGAAGAGTCCAGATTCTACAGTGGGAGACATCATGCAAACAGATGACAGCCCATGGGTGCCTGTTTGGGGAACTGCTATCACACCCAGAGCAGAGACTCACACCATGAGAGAGCAGGCAGAGGCCACAGGGGACACCTGAGGAGACAGGGGAGGTCCCTGAAGAACTTATTCACATGCTGAGTCATAATGTAAAACTGGAGAGGACCCCCAAGCAAGGGCAGGAGCAGGAAGATACAGCCAAGGAGCCAGGCAAACTGGGATTCAGAGCCTTCTCAGCTGTGTGGCCTGGGATGACTCGTGCATCCGCTATGGGACTCAGTTTCCTCTTCTGTAAAGTGGGATAATAATACTTGCTAGACAAGGTTGTCATAGGTTTGATGGCAGTGCATAAAGGACCAGGCATAAAGTAGGCGTCAGTGGATACTGGGTCCCTCCCAGCACGACTGTGACAATGGCCTTTCCGGAAGGAGATAGAAGCTCACAGTTAGAAGTGTGCAAGGCCAAGATATCTCTTGAAGACATTCTGTTGGCTTCTGCATGTGGAATGGATACCTTCCTTCCTCAGTGCATCTCCTTTCTGAGCAGAGTTTATGGCTAAATACAAAACAAAAAACAGAAAATAATGAAGAACCCAATCCCCAGTCTCACTCCAACACACACATCCTGAAATAGAACCACCCAGAACACACAGTCAGGCTAAGAGGCAAACCAGGTTTCTGTGAGCCCCTCTCAGCTCATGCCTCCACTGCTTTTTTATATTGGAGATGCCACAACACAAGAAGAAACCATCACTGATTTTCTTTCTCCCTTTTAAAACTAAGTTCCTGAACTTGCCAAACATAAATGGAAAATTATGAAAAACAATCATAAGTGAAAATTCCAGTTATTAAAATGTATGGGGAATAATTATTGATCTCATGATATGCTGAATAAAAAGAAAGAGACATGCTTGGATAAACGGAAATCTTTTAAAGTCATTAATATACATGGGTTTGTTTTTCCTCATCTGCTGGAAGCCGCCATAGGACTGTATTGTCTAACAAATTAGAGGGGGTGACAATGGCATGTTCAGCCTGACATGCAGTGTCTCTCCATTCAAACTTATTAATTTCTGCCAAATTAAAACTAGGGCACCCTCCCCACCACAGGCCACAGGAATGTGTAATGCAAACATGACTGCTGTTAGGAAGACTTTCCCAGTGGAGCCTGCACACTGGCCTGAGTTGTTTCGGCACAGGCAGGGACTGCTGGTCCCAAACTGGGCACAGCCAGAAGGGGAGCTTTGGTGGGAGGGGTGGTACCTTGGTTCTGTCCCTGGAAGGGTGACCCTCCCCACCTGCCACTCCCTCACTTTCCCCCAGGACCAGTCTTGAAGTCCCACACATGACACCACACCCTGCAACTCCATCCCAAAATGACTGTCACCCTGCTGAGCTTTGGTCTTTCATCTGCAAACTGGATCTCCTGGTGCCAGGAGCCCCAGAATGATGGTGAAAAGATGAGATTCTGGAGCCAGGTGGACATGCCATTCTAGCAGTGCGGTCCTGAGCAGTGTGACCTTTCTCAGGCTCTGTTTCATCGGCTAAATGGGGAAACAACAGCCATATAAACTTCAGGGGAATCCTCTGAGGATCAAATAATATATGGAAAGCACTTAGTTGGAACATGCCTACATAGTAGATCATCAATAACTTGTCAGATATCGTTACTATTATTGCCTTTCTCACAGTGAAATTAAATCACATAAAGCATATGGAGGCAATAAACACAATGTCTCCTCAAAATATTTTCTCAAATTAAAAAAAAACTGGTTATAAAGTCACTTCCCCCAGTATTGGCTGGCGGGGCTGCCCTCTGGCTACATACACTCTCTCTCTTCAGATTCCTGCAGAAGACTTGGGCTCAGGGCTCTGGCATCCAGGTGTTTGGAGCAGGCTTAGGTATCTCTGCTCGTGTGTGCAGTGCCCACCGCACAGTGCCCCATGGCCAGTCCTGCCTGGCTCTCCATGCCGTCTCCTGGAGCAGCCCTGCAGCCTCCTCTGGTACCCTGAGTTAAGGCTGTTCCTGCAGATACCCATCTCCCCAGCCTGAGAGTGAGCACCTGGAGGGCAGGGCCTAGCACAAGGCCCAGCCCAGGAAAATGAACAGAGTAGCTAGCATTTACCAGGCATTTGCCCTGGGCTAACCGATTCACAACACAATCTCATTGAATTGAACAGTACTTAGTACTTTGTAAGGTAAGAAACAGCAACACATGGTTTTACACAAGCTCAGAAAAGTCAGGTCCTTTGCCCAAAGTCCCACCACTAGTAAGTGGTGGATCCAACCAGTCCTGTGTCTGTCTGCCCCAGAGGTTAGCACTCAGAGCCTAACCTTGACCACTGCTGCTCAGAAGGGAAGGGAGGCAGGGGAAGAGAAATTGCTTAGTTTGATCCTCTCAGCTTTGGCTAGGGCGCGGACATCGGCTAGCACGCTGCTTCAGCATCCACGGAAAGGTGACAGTAGCCTCAGCAGGGAGGGGAGAGGAGAGCAGGTGGTGGGGTGGGGATGCTCAGGAAGGGCAGCTTTGGGATTTGTTCACTTGCTGAGTGAGGGAGGGCTGAGGGAGAGGGATGGATGGATGGGTACAGGGGTACTGTGGTCAGAACCATGGACTGTGAACCATTACCTTCAATACCACCATTATCATAGATAAAGAGAAATAATATCATTCCAGGCACTATCCTAAGTGCTCTACACATACGATCCCATTCAGGCCTCACAGCTACTCTGAGAGAAGGTATTATTGCCCCTATTTTATAGATGAGCATGTGGAGGCCTCCAAGCCCTAACCTATTTTGGATAATCTACACTGAAAATGACTTGAATCTTACCAAATAAATATTTACTGGCCCTTTTAAACCATAAGATACATGCCCCAGCTACTCAGTCCCTCCTCCCCTTGACCTAAATGGGCTGAGGTGTCCTGTGAGCCCACTTTTGCCCCAAAGTCACAATCCTGGGACATGATTGTCAGTCCTAAAGCATTCCGCAGGCACCTGTCCCAGCAAGTTTAGCAAGTCTGCCCACAAATAGAACTTGTAGGATCCAGGAGTTCTCGAAGGGAGAAAGCAAACCACATCCCCCCACTGACATACCCAAATTTCTGATGTCACCGCAAATACATCCCCGACTTTCCCACCCCATCAGTTCAAGGACTCACTCTGGCAGCCCAGGCATCAGGCTCACATCGACTTGGAGCCCCGGCCCATGGAGAGCTATCAGATTTGGGTAAATGCAGCTGTTCTTTTGAAAGAGTAAGTTGAGGGCACTTATCAAATCAACTTCCTAATGAATCTTTTCAGGTCTGGATAGAAGCCGTTCTGTTACTATGGAACTTGGCTTGATTTGGAAATTAATGTGATAATTTACAGCCACTCTGCCAGGCAAGAAAATTAAAAGAGGGAGAGAGAGTGTGAAGACTGAAAGACCTGCAGAGGCAGAGCCTTAAGAGGCACCAGCCTGGGGCATGTCTGGAGAGCTGGGTCACACACACTGGTACAGCAGGTGGGTGGGCCTATGCGGGACACAAGCAAAGAAAGACACTCCTCAAAGCATATGCAAAAATCAACTTTAGGGATGAAAGAAAGATAAGAAAGAAAGGAAAGAAGGAAGGAAGGAAGAGGGAGAAAAAGTGGATATAGACAGACTTCTCTTTGCTTCTAAGACTTACTTTAAAACTTCCAGGACTTGCTTCCCAATATCACCATTTTTGCCATGTCCGTAAGTCACCAATACCATCATTTACCTGACTGCAAAACAAAATCACTGTTGGAAAAGATATATGCACTCCTATAATTATCAAAGAATTATTCGCAATAGCCAAGATATAGAAACAACCTAATGGTCCATTGATAGATAGATGAAGGAGATGTTTTACCTATAGACAAAAAAATATTACTCAACCATAACAAAGAATGAAATCTTGCTTTTTGCAACATGGATGGACCTAGAGAGTGTTATGCTAAGGGAAATAAGCCAAGCAAAGACAAAGACTTTATGATTTCACTTACATGTGGAATCTAAAAATCAAACAAACAAACAAAACAGAAATAGACACACAAACACAGAACAGACTGGTGGCTGCCATAGTGGGGGAGGGTGGGGGGGGATGGATGAAACAGGTGACGAGGACAAAGAGGGACACACTTCCGATTATAAAATAAACTCCCCACAGGGATGAAAGTATAGCACAGAGAATATAGTCAATAATATTGTAATATCCAATCACAATATAAGTTAGTCACAGGGATAAAGGTATAGCATGGAGAATATAGTGAATAGTTCTATAACATCTTTCTCCATTGACAGATAGCAACTACACTAGTTGGGGAAAGTATTTAATAATGTATATAACAGTTGAATCACTATGTTGTATACTTGAAACCAATATAATATTGTATATCAACTACAAGTCTATAAAAAATGGTATTGCAATATCTTTGTATGTTGACAGATGGTAACTACACTTACTGTGGTGAGCATTTAGTGATGTATATAACTGTCACATCACCATGTTGCACACCTGAAGCCAATATGATGTTATCAACTATATTTCAATTAAAAAATCATTGCTTACTTTATTTTCTTCGCTAAATTTATCTTTTTATCTTATAGAATGTTTACATCACTATCATAAATGGAAAATTGATATTACATACCAGGAAGGGAAAGTAAATGTAAAATTGGAAACAAAACAAAATCATTAAATTGTGGAAAGGCCCTTGCTTGCAAGAGGTTCTGAGTCTAAAGCCTGCCCCCCATTTGGGAAAAAGCAAGTATTAGAAAGATGCCCAAGGCAGTGCAAAAATGAGGTGTACGCACCTCTTAATGTCCTCAGATTGAAGGAGGAATTAAATGAAATCCACTTTCGTGCTGTATGAGTCAGTGCTGTTTAATGTTGTGACCTTTGCAGTTTATTTATTTAACAAACATTTACATAGCAAGGACTACGTGTCAGAGGCTGTTTTAAAGCTTTATAAAAAATAAACACCTTCAACCCATTTAATCCATGTAATAACCTTATGTGGTATATAGCATTATTCCCACTTCAGAGAGAAGAAACTGAGGCACTGAGCAAGAGGTTCAGTAACTTTCTAAAGGTCACTGCAAACCACCCTACCTATTATCTAAAATTGTGTGCACTTTGGCGAGCCAGAGTGGCCCAGAGCTCTTGCAGCCCGCATCCAGGCCGGAGCCACAGGCACATGGCAAAGGGCACTGTTCACGCACAGAGCTCTGGGTAACTGCAGATGCCTCGGGGCCCTGCCCTGCCAATAGTGGTATCTGTGGGTGGGTGGCCACCACCAGGCCACTCCTCCCAGCCCCTCTGGCACCCTCCTTCTGATTGTGAGTCCGGCTCTGTGGCTCATGTGAGAGATAGTTGGATGCTGATTCAGAGAAGGGTTTCCAGAAGGAGAGAAGGGAGTGGTTTTTTCTTTTGCTTTTGGCTTTTGTTGTGAAAGAAAGAAATAGAACACAAGCTGGAGCTGCTGCTTTTCCCTGTTGACTATTTTCTAAAGAAATCTCTGCTCTGAGTCCCAGACCAGGGCTGCAGTGGTGATGAGGCGGCTGCATACGAGGGGTACTGAAAGCAGCAGGTGCAGATGGAGCCTGCGTAGAGACGGGGGCCGTGTGCCTGGGGCTTCTGTGACCAGCTGCCTCCGCAAGCACAGCCAGGTGCCCTCAGGGGCCACTCCAACAGTTCCACCCTGTATAGCCCATGCCTTGATCTAGCCTCGGATCGCAAGACCGGCTGCAGCCCTAACCACAGCTTGGAGTGGGTGATGGGAGCAGGCAGATCACTGCATCATCATTAGGAGAATAAAAGGGTAGCAGAGGCAATATTCTGGAAATTGTTAATGCATTATTCTCTTTTGCTTCTCCATGTACATGGGCCTTGCCCAGTCTGACTAATGTGAAGTTGAGAGTCTTCCAGAAGGAATTCCAAGAGAATGATGAAGTAATAAGTAGCCTCTGACAGTAAAAAAAAAAAAAAATAGCCAGAACTTCATCCTAGCTGGAACTGAAAGCTAGATTTCCCCCCACTAGCTAGTGGGGGGAGGGAGAAGACAGCTCAAAAGGAAGGGCAGATCGTGGTGAGGAAGAATAATCCAGTCTTCTTGCAGATTGGGGTGGGAAGGCAAGTTGGATCTGAGACCCCACTGTGATAGTTACTGGCGGGGCACCCGCTCTGTGCCAGGTCATTCATTTGCTAAGTGTTTTACGTGCAAAGCCTCATTCAGTCTTCTGAATAATCCTGAGGCTGGCACTATTATTATCCCCACTTTATGGATGAGGAAAGGGAGGAAAGCTAAGTGAGTTGCCAAAATCAGACATCCAGGAGGAGGTAGAGCAGAGATTTGAACCCTTGGTGCATTTCTCTAGACTGTGACATTGTCCCCAAGAAGCTTCTAGTCCCCTTGGCCACCATGACCCACTTCCCAGGAGCAACCAGAACGCACACACGAGGAGAGAGTCTGTCTCCAAGACCAACATTCTTGGGCTCACGTCAATCAAGGACTCAGTCAGGGGCCTTCCTGCCCTGTGAGAGTCTCTGGCCAGCCCTTCACAGGTGCCAGAGCCCAGAATGCTTGTAAAGGCTATTGGAAATGCACAGGGGAATGTAGAATGTGGAGACATCGGCCTCTTCTGGGTGCCTCCTCGGACCTTAAACACACCAGGCACCACTCCCAGCCAGATCCTGGATCTGTAAATGACGCAGACCATCCATCCTCACCAGGGGCCGTGCTTGACTCCTGGACTTGGCAGCTCAGTGAGCCCCTCAGCTGGGAGACTAGCTCCAAGCACCAGCCCCCATCTCAACTGACAGTCGCCACCCCCTCTCCGCAGGGGGCAGCTCAAAGGGCAGCAGGGCCTGGCTTTCCCTCTGCCTCCTCTGATGGTAGAGAAGGCCCACCCCACCTCTCCACTTTCCTCTGCCCTGTGGCCTCCGGGCCCAGCCCAAGCAGAGCCGGCTAAGGCCATGCTCATCCACGGACCCTGTCCCTGGGGTACGCAGGGCTCTCCTTTCCCCACAGGCCTTGTGCCTGGGGCAAACCAGGCTCTGCTACTGCTTTTGTCACGTGACTTTCAACAGGGACGTTGCCTTCTCTGCACCCCAGTGTCCCCATCTGCTAAATAAAGGGCTAGAGCCCCTGAAGTTTAGCGCCTACTGTTCCCTCTACCTGGAAAGTCCTTCCACTTCTTGGCCGGGCTAATTTTTACATCTTTCTAGACTCAACTCTTGTTATTAGATCCCTTAGGAGGTCACTTCCATCTTCTAACTCCTACCCCAAGCAGGATTGTACCCCTCCATAATAAGAGTTGTTTCATTAAGCACTTAGCCACTGTTGTGAGCATGTCACCTGCACTGATTTATTTAATCCTCACCACAGCTCCACTAGGTGGATGTTATTAGTGTCCTTGTTTTACAGAGAAGGAAACTGAGAAATAGAGGCCAAATGAATTTATTTGACTTAAGGTCACCTAGCAAATAAATGGCAGAGCTGGGATTTGAACACCTGCATGGTTCTGAGTGGTGAAGCACCAGGGAAGCTACCTTGCCCAGTCAGTTTCCGTTTTGATAGATGATCCCACTCAGGGAGGCCCAAGCAAAGGTTTCAACTAAAGTACGTCTTTCTTTCAGGAGAATTTTATTCCTCAGTGATGACCCCAAATCCAGCTGGGCTGAACATCCAACATCGTAATTCTGTCTGTTGCTATCGTCACACTTACGTGCCATTCACTCTAGAACAGAAGTCCTAGATATGGAGGCACAAGGGCACGGCAGACCGTTAGAAAACTTGGGGTCAACATCTAACACTGTGTGTGATTTTGGACAAGTTCCTGCTCCAGTCTGGGCTAGTTCCTCAACTGAAAAATGTAGATGTAATACCTACCTCAGATTCAGAGAGGGTCAGCTAAAACAATGGGTGTCAAAGCCCTCGGGAAGCGAGAAGTAATCCATTCCACAGCTACTCAGCAAGCATCTGTGCCAGGTGCTGCTGCTGTCAAATGGGACAAAAAGGGACCTGCCTTCTCGGAGTTTAAATCTGAAGGTAGCGTGTGCACTGGAGTTATTTCCCAGACAAGTTCTTGCTGAAGGCATCTGTTACTGTTTAGGAAACCACCATATTCCCTGTCATGTCAGACCTCAGGACCCTCACTGACAGGTACCCACCATTGCTGTCCTACTCACTTCTGTCCTCTGTTCTTCCTCTGCTGTCCCCAGCTGAGTCAAAAGGTGGCCTCTGCAAGTCCCTCCCATTCTCTGGGCCTGCTCTCTCCTCTCTAAAATAAGGATCTGGGGATCAATGGATTTCCAGGCCCTTCCAGGTGGCCACCAATGACTGTATGGTTTGTTACTCCTTTGCAGAGCAGAACTTTCCCTTCTACAGTGAGGTGGGGGGGTGGCAGGATGAAAAGCCCACACATCCAGGTAGACCTTTCGAGATTAACAGGCATGTCCTCCTTGAGACTCAGCCACTGTTTTACTGCCTGACCCCACCAAACACCTTCAAGTTCCCTCCACTCCTGCTGAGCTCACATCTTCCTTTGCCTGGGAACTCCCCTCCATTCCTCGTCTTCCTGGCCGGCCACTACATTACCTTTAAAACTCAGAGCAGCAGTTGCCTCCTCCTCAGTCTGTCTATCTTTGCCCTGAGTGCACTGGAGTATAATGTATTGATTTGAACATCTGTTCTCCCACTACCCCGAGAACTCCTCAAGGCAGGAATTGTATTTAATAATATCGTGTCCCCAGGCCCTAGGTCAGCACGAAGCCCCCAGCAGGTGCTCAGTGTGTATTGGATGGATTGAACTGAGTGTGATTTAAAGTCACCTGCTGAAGTCCTTAGTATCAGGAAATGGCAGGACTCGGACTGGAACCCAGTCCTAGAGAGTCTGGCACATCTCATCTCCCTGCAGCTGTCATGGTGGCACAGAGAAGACCCACTGGAAGAGGAAGGGTGTCCAGACCAGCTGCTTTCACCACCCTTCCACAGGGGTGGGGAAGGCCTGGGAGTGGGATGGTCTCCAGCAGCCAGGCTGCCGGGGAAAGGTCCTTGGGATGCCCTGAGCCTCCACTTGTCCATGTGGCATTGCTGCCCACCTTGTTCCCTTTCCTCTTCCCCTCTCAGCCCCACCTACCCAGCCCCTGGCTTTCTTGGGGCTAAAGTCAAGCCATCCCTTCCCCCTTCTACTGCCTTTCCCCAGACCTCTATAAATATGGCAGGAACCTGGCTTTCTGAATGAGGTGGGAGGGAACAAAGAGAGCCACCCATCCCCATGCCTGTCGAACGCCCAGTTCATATTCCTGCTGCGACTGTATCTAAATTTGCAAATCGTCACCCTGTGCCCCACCATCATGTGTCATCTTTTATGCATGGCCACCTCTGCCGTGCTGCTCGGCCAGTTGCTACGCAACCGATGACGGCGCCGCGGGGGCCTGACATTAGTGAAAGCAAATTGACCAGAGGAGCCCTCATCCCGCATGCAAAGCAGCCAGGGCCTCCCCAAGCCACCCTCTTTCTATCCAGGGCCAGACTCCCAGACCACGAGCTCCACAGCCTAAGCTGCAGGCGCGGGTGCTCCTACTCCTCCAACAAAGGCTGACATCCAGCCAGGGACGAGAGCCCCCTCCAGGGGGAAAGGAAGGGCCAATGTATCCTCAGGCTCTAAAATTCTGAACCTCCAGCGGGATGCTATTATTGGTTCCTGCAGGAAGGGAAAGAGCTATTATTCATTGAGCGCATACTATGTGCTAGGCACGGTGAGAACAGTACAATGCAAAAACCTCCAACTTCTTGGATCCCAGCCCAGCTCCACCATTTCTCAGCTGTGTGTTGTGCATGCAAATCATGTATTAAGACTGAGACCCAGCCATTGAAGGAGGCTGTCCTCAGACATCCCAGAGGGTGATTAAAAGCTAGATAACATGCTAGAGAAGGAGGGGTTGAGAAGAGCAGCGGGGGTGAGAAGATGAGAGGAAGGAAGGACGGAGCATACTGCCTAGCACACCTAGTCTGGAAGGCCTCTGAGTCTCCTGTTGGGAGGAACAGAGGAAATTAAAAGCTGGCATTTCTGTTCTCCCTTTCTGCTCAACCCCCCATGGCTTCCACCCCCAGGAATTTAACCTCACAATTTGCTATTTTGCAAATATCATTTTGCACTGGGAGGCAGAAAGTTGTGCTAGAAAGAGCACAGGCGTTGGCATTAATTAGATCTGGTCTCAAGCCCTCAAATTCTGGCTCTCACCTTTCTGAACTGTAACTGCAGTAAGTTGCTTCTGTCTTTTGAATGTCAGTGTTTCAATCTGTAAAATGAGCAGATGATACCTACCTTACAGGGTTGAATGGCTGACATATGTAAAGTGCCTAACAAAATCAATATTCCACTCTTCTCCTCCAAACTCTTCAATGGCTCCCAATGGTCAGAAGAATAAGTCTGCTTCCTTGGGACCACCTGGCCCACATCTACCCCTCCTGTGTTGCCTCCCTGCACCTTGGCATTTGCTTGTACTGCTGCTTCTTCCTGGCAAACACTTCCTCTAGCTGTTTTTTTTTTGAAATCTGGTTGACCTCACAGGACCTGGAAATGATAAAATAAAATTCATCTCTAATAGGCAAGCCTGTCCTGCCAGACCATCCCCCAACCCACTGAAATTTCCCAGTGGAAGAAGGAAGAAGAAGCAAGGAGTGACCCTTCCTTCTTCAGTGGTGAGTTGGAGAAGCTCTCCCAAACTGTATGAGATCTCTTAAAACTCAGTCACCTATTGAAGTATGCCATTCTGTGGTTTCTGAAACTCCAAGGCTACATCTTACCCTGAGGATGGGCACCAGGGCAACCTCAGAAGGCACAGCTCAACAACTTACTTGATTCCAAGCACAGTTCTGCACCATAACAATATCTTGGTTTTGACCAGTGTTTAACACTTCACAGCCATTGAGTAACTAAATCACAACTTCTAGTTAACATACTAACAACATCTTTCATTTTCATACAAATCAGTGAGGTAGGTATTAACCACATTTGCTGAGGAGGAAACTGAGGCTCAGAAAGGAAAAGTGGCATGCACAAGATTACACAGTGGCTTGATCATGTAAAACTGGGGTAGGTATGCAGTTCTGTGTGAAAATGGGCTATGAACTGTAATGTATGGAATTTGTCTGTATCATCAATCATCACTAGTACTACAAACTAATTTTCCCATTAAAAAATCCACAAGTTATCAGGGAAAGCCATTTACCTGTTTCTTGTAAGGGCAAAGCCTTTTTGAAGTAGAAAGAGGCAGCAAGGAGGGTGTAGACAGCACCAGCTCAACTGTGTGCCCCTGGGAAAATGATTCCATTCCTCTGAGCCTGTTTCCTCTCCCTGTAATGGAGGGTAAGGTTACCTACCCAACTCCCAGCTCTATTCTAAAGGGTAAAAATGACACACACACCAAAATGCTAAACTATGAAGTCTTGTTAGGTGTTGGTATCTCCTTAAAAGTGGCATTCCTCCAAGCCAGGGGTCACAACCTGTGTCTGACATATGCATTTCTTTAATTATTCAATGTTCAGAACTGTGCTGTCGTTGTTGTTTAAAAGGAAACATGCCAATTGTATTCCCTTTGTGCTGTACTGAAAAGCATTTCTTCATTATTTGGACTAATTTCCAAACAAATTAAAAACTGTTGTAGCAGTCAAGCTCTGACTGCTCCATCTATTAGATTCAGAAGATGGCATATTCCTTAAAACACAGATATAAACAATTCTGGTAACTCGATCTGATTTTATAATTAACTTTCTGCCTGGGAAGACAAACGTTCTCCTTCTCATTTTCTTTGCCCTCAAGCTCCTGACTCTTCTCCCACTTCTGGAAGAATCTTGGTTAAGGAAAATCAGATTCTGTTACCCGGGACTCTGTTGCATGTAAAAGAATAAATCTTTTCTCAAATACCCTTTGATCATAGAGATGGCCAGGGTAGAGGAAGTCAGGAAGCTCCTTTATGATCTGACCTTATTGGTTCCTGTTCTTCCCACAGTGCAGCCATGGTGAACACATCTTCATCAAGGCATGGTCACTCAGAGAACTCGTTCTGGTCAGCAGCCTGTAGAGACCCCACCCTGGCCATCCTGTGAGGCAGACATGCCCCAGGGTTACTCAATACCTAATGAAGGTGTGAGGCTGGGCAAGTGAAACAAGAGGCAAGCATGCACGCAAGGAGTTGTTTTTAAATAGCAAGAAGGCTGGCTGGACTGAGTCCCTTGTGAAACGATGGGCATATTGGAAAGACCCAGCATCCGTTCTATAGCCACAAACACACAGAACTCAGTCTGGGGCCAGGTTTATGGCTCATATACAGCCAGGATCAGACCTCAGGCTGGGACTAAGGGCAGGGCTCAGCTTGTGGCCAAGATCAAGGCTTAAACTATGACCAGGATCAGGGTTCATGCTGTGGCCAAGATCAGGACTCAGACGGTGGCCAAGATGAGGGTTCAACTGAGAGATGAGGTCCAGGACCAGTCTCTGGCCAGGACCAGGCTAAATCGTGGTCAGGATCATAGATGAGTTTGTGACATGGCAATGGGACTCACTAATGATTCAGACCTACTCTTCTCATGGATTTTACAGCCTAGTCAGGGAGATGGTGAACTGAGATTCCTCTGCCAACTATTAACAGTTGTGCTAGAGGGTAACAGAAAACAATAGAACACAGTAGAGGACCAGATTATCCCATCTGGGGGCCAGGGAATATGTTTTAGACAAGGCAATACTGGAACTGTGGCCTGAAGGAGCTGAGCAGCTTCATTTCAGTGTCTTTTTTTGTAGCATTGCTTTGAGTTCAGGGCCTCTTTGTTTTGCTGTTCTCCAACTGCTTCCAACACTCAGTGTTGGATGCAGTTTTGTTTTGAGAGACACTCTGCTCTTCCTCTGGCCATGAGGTCCTGAAGAACTCGTAGTTTTCGTCAACTTCAGTACTTCCCGTTACTTTTTGTCCTCCATTCAAGTGTTCTGTCTGGTGCTGACACTAACTTCCAGATATCTTTGTCTCTTTTGTCTGTTGGATGCACTGGATTTCTATACAAGGATTCATTTCCCTTGTACTACTTGCCTTCATTTTGTAGCACAAAGGTATGAAACTTTTCCTTACGTTTAGATCCAGTAGCCCTCAGAGAAATAGAATAGCGAAGAAAATCAGACAGTGAAATCAAGGAAACCATGGGAACTCTTTGGCCTCACACAACTCCCCCGGTCACTCTGAGCCTCAGTTCCCTCATCTGTTAAGTGGGACTGAAGCATGCCTTGCCAATATTGCAGGATGTTTTGGATGCCCAGTAGAGAACTGATGTAAAAGTGTTCTGGAGATTGGGAGGATCACAACCAATCTCTCATGGATGATGAAGGCAAAGTAAGTTTATTGTAGCCTCATGGGATTGGTTGGGTCTCACTGGGGTCCAAGAAGATAGGATCTATGGTTCCCTGTATCTGCTCACAGCCCAGGTATGTGGGGAGGGGATGGTATGTGCTTCTGAGCCATTGCTTTGGGTCATGAGCATGGTTTGTATGCCCATTTGTTTATCAATGTATGTACTCATATATGTGTCTTAGACTGGCTTCTTGAGAGCAGATTCTGAGGTGAGGATTCATGTGCAAGTAATCTATTAAGGAATTACTTCCAGGAGAAACCAGTAGGGGAGAAAGGAAAGCATGACAGGAAGGGGAAGGAGACAGACAGGAGTGTGACCTCAGGTAAAAGTCCTGCAGAGAATAGATTTTAGCCTGATCCTGCAGGGGAACTGCAGTCTATGTAATTCCAACTCAAGAGCAGAGTTGGACTTTCACCCTCTCCCTTCCAGCAATCCAACAGTAACTGGTCAATTCCCAGATATATCTAGCTGTCTGTGATAGTGAGCTAGTGCTAGTGTCAAGTAGGCTGAAGAAAAGCCACAGGTTCTACTGAAAGCACATGAAGTGAGAGGTAGGCATCCAAGGGGACCTGGGTACAGCACCAACATTATCTGCTAGGTTCCCATTTGTGTTGGTTTCCCCAGACCTCTGTTTTTCCAGCTTCTTTGGCTATCCCTTCTCATTTTCCTACTAAGAGCTCCACTTTCTCTTCCCTTAAGTCATGGCATTTCACCCGCTTAAAGCCTTTCCCTGACTTCTGACTGCCTCCAGGATAAAGTCCAACACCTTTTACATGATTAAGAAGCCCTTCATTATCTGTCCTCTGCTGACCACCCACAAGCCTCATCACTCACGTGTCTCCCTTACTCTACCCCAACCAAGAACTGGCAGGGTATGGAGATCATAAGGGGGTTCTGGGGAGCCCTCAAGCTTCTCATAGGCTAACACACATGACAGAGATATACCAGAAAAATCCAGGAGTCTGTGGGAATAGAGGTAATGTACATAATGCAGCCTGGGTTCAATGAAGACTTCCCAAGGGATGAGTATGAAGAATACAGATGGGGAAGTGGAGAAAAATGTGGTCCGGACAGGATTTGCAGTGTTGGGGGAAGGTTGGAAGATGTATGGGAGCAGACCTGGCAGAGAGTGGTCACAAATTAAATATTTGTGGAATGAATGACTGTACAGGTATTACACACCCTGGGCTTTGGAATTCAAAAGCATTGATTCTTATCCCCTCTGCTTATTCACTGGAAAACCTCCAACAGTCATTTAACCACCCCAAGCCTCAGTTTCCTCACTTAGAAAATGGGGCTAATGAGAATATTAGGGTAATGGATGTAAAAATACATTGTATGCTGTTCAAATGTTAGTTTTCATTCATCCATTCATTAAAAGAATATTTTTGAGTTTCTACTATGCTAGGCCATGTGCTGGGAATCAACCTAAAAAAGAGGAATTAGATGGGAACTCTACTTGCAGGTGAAGATGAGACAAGTTTAAGGGTGGAGACAAGGAGAGGGGAAAAGTGTAGCTCATAATGAGACAAGATGCTATAATTGAGATCTGGTGGCTCAGATACAGCTCACCTGATTATCATCTAATGAGGAAGGTTTCGCAAAGAAAGCAAAATTTATAAAATTGTTCCCTGAAGGATAAATGGGGTTTTTCCAGATGAAGAAGAGGTCAGGGTAGAGGGAACATATATGAAGTCACAGAGGGATGAAGGAGAAGTGTGTCTAGATCATTAGGACTGGTCTGGATAGCAAACTGTAAATGGGATGGTGTTGGGACATGAGAGGGAATGGATAAGTCTCTAAAGGTCAAGTAATATAGAGGGAGTTTAATACTTTGCTACTGGTATGGGGAACGTCTTGGGCATGAGAATTACAGTGGCATCAAGATGAGAGGAATCGGTGAGCAAAGCCTGTGTAGGGCCCAGGAAGAAGAGTTGTGGGAACCCATACCTTAAGAACAGGAAAAACTCCAGAACCTTCACAACCATTACCACCAACACACAGCCACATCACCAACAAGCTTCAGCACTCTCTTCCTGGGGTAACTATCCATTCTGGAAGTACATCCTCAGCATGATTCTTCTTGGAAGTGTCGCTCCTACATCACGGTAGCCATTATCTCTTGATAAGCCTTATTTGATTATTTTAGTTGTGTTTTTATTGGCAGGAGAAGATGGAACACCTTATAATTAGTTCAGAATATCCTCTTCAGGAGGTTTTCACCAGTAATCTATAGCTGTGTAACAAACCACCCAAAACTTAGTGGCTTAACACAACCATTTATTTAGCTCATGATTCCATAGGTCGGCAATTTGGGCTGTCCTCAGGTGAGCAGTTCTCCTGCTGGTCTTAGCTGGGTTAAGCCATTTGTCTATGGACAGCTGTGGGTCACCTAGGAAGCTGTTTCTAGAGGTCAGCTGGCTGTCAACTGAGCGTGATGGGGTCAACGGAGCCATATGTCTTTCATCATCTAGCAGACTAGCCTGGGCATGGTCCCATGGTGGTCATCCCCAACTTCCAAGAACGGCAAGAGAGAACGCTGCAAGGAAGTCCTCTTGAAACCTAGACCTAGAACTCACTCAATGTCATTTATTCTATTGGCCGAAGCAAGACACAAAGCCAGCCTGAAATACATCCACCTCTTGATGGGAGAATGTGCAAAGTGTTGTGGCCACTTTTGCAATTTACCCCAAGGTTGAGAAACTTTTTTCTATTAATTCCAGCATACACAAGGAACAAAGAATGGAGAACACACCAGAGAAAGTTCTTGTTATTATTAATTAAATTATTTCCTAGTACCATAATATATACTGAGAGCATTGTGAACTCCTTGTTGCTTATTTGTTATTATTATGTATTATCATTTATTGAGCAACATTCTGTATGTCAGAGGCCAGTCAAATAACCGTGGAAAAGACATAAATAGCATTTGTTCCAATGGAGTTTACAGTCTAATACGGAAAACATCTTAAACAAGTAATTATAATCATTTGGTAAGTATTATGTCTAAAATTTGTATAGCTTTATTAATTTTTTCTTTTATGATTTTTAGTCTTGACTTTTAAAACTTTCCATAACCCAAGACTAAAAAAAGATTTAACCATTCAAAAGGGTTTTTGAAAGAAGGAAGTTGCATCCCAGCCTTGATGCCCTTTTAACTTGGGTTGCCAGTGGGCAAACTCATGCCCAGCCAGGAGGCCAAGACCAAAAGAGGGGAAATGCCAGCTCCTCTCCAGACTCAGCTCTTGACCCTCCTGGAAAAGACTGATGCTGTATGCCCTTCCACTGTGATGCCAGTAGAGGAAGGTTAGAGACCCTATTTTAGTCAGCCTAGACTTGATGGTGGCCCAACTCCAGGCTATTCTCTGTTTCCAGGATCACTTGCTGTTGGCTCCCTGTAACAAATGTTTTAATGCACAACCTGATTGATAATGGGTCCCTCAGGAGCATTTGACAGGATTTCATTCAAGAGTGTGCGTGTGTATATATATGTGTGTGCATACATATATATCTATATATAGATATATAGTAGATGTATATATGTATATATAGTAGATATATGTATACATATATATGTATGTACAATAGCTATAGGTAGATGATAGCTAGGTTAGACAGATAGATGATAGCTAGACAAATATATAGTTTTATATCTTTTTTCTTTCTTCCATTTAACAAGGTATTGTGAAATTGTCCCATCTGGGTAAAGTGTGGTTCCTATGGGCAGGATCCTCACTGAACTTAAACCACCTGATGATGTAACTGGCCTGTTGCTATGCTGCCACTTCCACACCTTTAGGCAATAAGCCATTATTGTGTAATATACAAAGAGTTCCGCCCAGTGCTCTGCGGGTGATGGGGTGGTATGGCTGCAAGGCTGCAGGAGAGCAGAGCAGAGGCTGGAGTGGTGGCAGCACCGAGGACAGAGGCCCAGAGGACAGCTGTGCAGGACGACTGTGCAGAGAGGCCCAGAGGATGGCTGTGCGGGACGACTGTGCAGAGAGGCCCAGAGGATGGTTGTGCGGGACGGCTGTGCAGAGAGGCCCAGAGGATGGTTGTGCGGGACGACTGTGCAGAGAGGCCCAGAGGATGGTTGTGCGGGACGACTGTGCAGAGAGGCCCAGAGGATGGTTGTGCGGGACGACTGTGCAGAGAGGCCCAGAGGATGGCTGTGCGGGACGACTGTGCAGAGAGGCCCAGAGGATGGTTGTGCGGGACGACTGTGCAGAGAGGCCCAGAGGATGGTTGTGCGGGACGGCTGTGCAGAGAGGCCCAGAGGATGGCTGTGCGGGACGGCTGTGCAGAGAGGCCCAGAGGATGGTTGTGCGG